>CAOLHI010002081.1:0-294757 GCA_948474755.1 Ctenosaura bakeri | reverse complement strand
TTGTTTCAAAAACAGTTTCTTCTGTGGTGTGGAGAATTAATGATAGGGAAATGTAAGAGCAAAGCTTTCTTTCTGAATGCAGAATCACAGAATCATAGAATTAGATGAAAGCTTGAAAGTCATTGAGTCTCCCTGTGTGATACTGGATTGGTTGATTGATTATTTTCTTCAGTCTTTATCACTTATCTTACTTCTAAAGATCTCAGGGTGGCATACAATCAAATCAATGTAGACAGTATGGAAAAAATAAAATTTGAAACAAACAAAAATAAACAAACAAACAAGATTTGGCTCCCTGATTGTGCTTTGTCAGGGAGGCAGATGCCACAAGATGTAACAGTTGGTCCTCCATGTTCACAGGTAGGGCACTTGTGGATTTGTTTATTTGTGGTGATGGGAGGTATTTATTTAATTTATTGATTTTTAAAAAATTCTTACCTATTTGCCCCTGCCATGGAAACAAAAATGTTCTCTCTAGGAATTTAAAGGTCCTTCAGCATGATTCTACCAGAAATGGATTTCCACCAGAAATGGACCGTAGAGTTGTGCTAGAGGTTCCTAGAGAGAACATTGCTCTAGACATTGCTAGGTCCTCCAGCATGACTCTATGGCCCACTTCCACCAGAGGAATCATCCTGGAGGACCTAGAGGTTTCTAGAAAATAGTTCTCACATAAGAAAAATATCATTTGTGATTTTATTTTAATTTTTGTCTGCTTTTCCCCCCTACTTTTGTGAGGGTCATGCACCCCTAACCCCTGTGAAAGTGAAGGGCTCACTGTACATCACACAGCATTGTGATGATATGAACTTGGATGGTGCATTACATATAAACTAGTGCATGTTATTGTTTGGCCTATTTCTACTTTTATAGTTATTTGCCCTGCCTTCATCACAGCAGTATGAGTAATTTAGAAATTGGTTTGCTAGCCATCCTTAGCTGGCTAGGCAGTGGCTGGTGGAGGAGGAAGAGGACCAGAGGCAAGTTTTTAAAGGACTGTGTGGCCAGATAGGAGCTGCTGAGAGACAAGGTTCCCCATGAAAAGAAGTGCATGGGGGGGATGGGGGGAAGAGATTGAAGAAAATCACAAATAATGAAATTGGTGAAAGTCAAACACGCAAGTGTGGAGAGCTGACTGTACTGCTAGCTGGGCATCTAACCTCTATATTTTAAGTAGAGAAGGACACCTAACTTCTATTTAAGATCCTTGAATGAAGGAGAGTTGACCACTGTCCAAGAGAGTCTATTCCACTATAGAAAGGAATCTTCTTTTAGTCCCAACACATTCATAGTCATGTTGAGTACAAAAGAGAAAGCTTTTTCAGTGGCTCTCCCCAGATTGTAGAACTCCTTTCAAAGGTCAGCTAGATTGCCCTTTCCCTGGTGTCCTCTTCCAAGCAGGCAAATACTCAAGCTGGCTGTGAACTTGTTGCTAAGGAAGGTGCCTTTAAGTATATCTCTTGCTTAATTATATTTTAACATTATAATCTTTTAATGTTTAAATGTGTGTCTTTTTATTTAATTTTGTTGTGATCTTCCTTTTAGAGAAAAAAGAGGTATAAATCTCCATAGTATTGGATTTTTTTTTAATGAAATCATAAAGGGCATTTAGGACCAGATGGATCTATGAATGGAGGAGAAGAGAAGGGGGAGTCTATTTATTTACACTTTGATTCTAAGAACAATCACTTAGAAGTAAATTCCATCAACATCTGTAGGATTATTTACAAGCCCATTGTCATAGAATCATAGTGCTTAGGTTAGTTCAATTAACATAATGCGGAAAGATTTTGACAGAATTCACAACACAGTAAAATAACATACCAGTGGATTATCTAAAGTTAAGATAAGAATGTGTATATTGGAGCTGGACAGGTCTGCTGAATTTTATCAAAGAGATCTTGGGAAATTGCATAGTTACATTTGCATTGGAATGATGCCATTGACATTGTATTTGGGGGTGAAGGACCTGATAAAGCAACTGATAACTGAGACTTGATGCAAATGAGCAGCCATACAATCACGCTGTGTGCCAGAGCAAATTTTAATTGCATATTTTATGCTGAGGAAGTTGAAGGATCACATCCAAGGTTAGAACAGTGTGTCTGGCACCAACACAGTCCAATTCTGCAACAAGATTCCCTGGTTTGTATGAATCTAGATATATTTCTTCATGGGATGGACCATTAAGAATACAGTTAGAATATATTTTTGGAATTATTGCTACAAATGGTGTATTTATGTTTATGGATGGAGAATATGTCAATAGAAAAAGAGAAAGGAATAGAAATGAATATAAATTTTTGCCTCTGTGGTGCCAAGCTACAGTCACATCTTCTGCTGCACTGAGTAGATGGGCTAGTATGGGTTCAGAGAGAAGAGCAGTAGTTTAATGTGAACCCATTGTTACTCCAGTTATGATATGTCAGGTGAGAGCACTAGATATCCTTTTGATATCAAATAATTCGGCCTTTGCTTGATCTTTCTCTGCCACCCCACTGCATGTGTTTGCAGAGGTCCTCCGGACGAGCACGTAAGGGTGCGGCCATTAATGGGCAAACATTCCAAACCTCTTTCAGGCAGGCAACTTAAGCCTCTCCGTTACTTTAGGGAAAAACCTCCCTGCAAACCGACTTTGCTTGGCACGCACACACAAAGCCACATGGCCAAGAGCCAAGCCATTTCTTTATGTCAGGCCATCAACGTACTGGCCACGTTATTGTCGTTAAGTACTAAGTCCATCATGCAAAACCCGACCTTTTCCAAATCCTTTGTCCAGCTCCAAATTTCCTTTGTTCTCACTGAGCATAGCATAGCCTGTGGGTAAACTCCACACTATAAAAGGTCCCCTTTTCCAAGTCCACCTCGGACTACTTTGGACTTCCATCCCGCCTTAGTCTGAAGGAACTCCCCTCAGCAAACCCTGTTGAACTTTCTCTCCCGGAACCCCGTCTTTCTCTCCAGGACTACGAGACCAGGTGTCATATTACCCTTCCCTAAAAGCTCTCTATTTCCATTTCTAAGTTAGTTAGTCTTTGTCGTGTTTTTTGTGTTGCTTGTTCTTAATAAAATCATTATTTGTTATTTTTAAAACCTTGTCTAGCAGCTCTCTTACCTGACGCTGTATACATAGGGTTAAAGATCTCAGCTAAAGTTACCCTGCCTCTTGTTAGCTAAAGAGAGTGCTCGAGCTTAATTTCCCCCAGCTTGTATTTTATTTGGTTATTTGGGTGCCCCTACCGGGACCCCCAACATACAGGGTAACACCATGCCTGTATGAACAATGCCATTGAGACAAATCTGTGAACTGAACAAACAGCTAGCTATGGAATGTTAGGGGAGGCAAAAAGGCACAGACAAAAATAAACATGGGAGAAAAGAATGAGGATGAAAGCAGAGTCCATTAAAGGAGGACATGGGGACTCAAATAAGAAGGAAAGAAATGAGAGTTAAAGGTGGTGGCACAGAGGAAACACTCTGGCAAACAAAGAAAAAAGACATTGACAAAAATGATTTATTTATAGAAAATCTATAAAGAATATTACTCAATCATGCCACATTTTGAGCAACAATCTTGCAACATGTTCCTCCTCAGAGCAATCACTTGCCTTGAGAGAAAGCTAAGCTCATAAATTGGAGAGACACAGTACCACAGTGTTCTGAAAATAAGATTGCAGAAGATATGCACTGCTGTGAATGAAGATTTTCATCCTTATCATCTAATCTGAGGATCTTTCAAGATAATAAGGTTAGTTCAGACAAATGTCTGTTGTGCATCTGGAAAGCTAATTCACACCTCCAAATTTGGCCTTCTTCTTTGGTTGGTGTTTTCCTTCTGGTTGTGTTTGTCTTTGTGGTTGCACAGTTATGACATCTCAACTGATAATGGCCTAGAAGCCTCAGAACCTAGTCTAGGTGATAAATCAATTAGCCAAGGTTTCATATCCTATGCTTCCAGAGGGAATGTGTTGTGAAAGTGGCCTTGAGGGTCATAATAAAGTGGAGAACTTTGGGAGGCCATTTTCAATTTAAAAAAGGATTACCATTAACTATCATAATGTGTATATTTGTGTGTGAGAGAAAGAGAACTGTGATTTTATGGAAAACTGATGGAAAACATTTTCTATGTTTAATATGCTAGACCAAGAAAAGACATTAGCTGCCAATGGTTCCTCCAATTTCTTTATTTTATTTATTTAATTTATATCCTGCCATCTTCTCAACATGAGACCAAAAATATGCTTGAAACAGCAGAGATGAAGTTATTCCATTTGGTTCTCAAGCACATTATCTACCATGATATGTGTCTGTGTGTCTGTGTGTATGAGTGGGTGAGAGAAAGAGAAATACAATTTCAAGGAAAACTGATCTATAGCATAGATAAATTAATTCCACTAGTCTCTTAAGAGCATGTAATAATGGCTGTCTACCCCCTCCAAAAAAAAAGGAAAAAAACAAAAGAAAAAAACATTTAGAAATGCCATTCTCCCATGTCCCAGTCACTGGCAGAATGAACCTCTTTCTCCTCAAGCACATGAGATACAGGAGGTTTTTTGGGGGGGGGGCAGTAGCCACAATTATAGCAATAGCATCACAAGACTGACTGAGAAGCAATTGTGAATATAGAACATTTACTTAGATTTACTTATCCAAAACTGTTATTGTCACAATTTTAATTCCACTCCCAAGCTACTTTGCTAGTCATCAGCTGCATGAGAAGAAGGTTGCCCATTTTGCTGCCAACCACAGCATGAGTGGATGACATTCAGTTTTTATTTTGGGGTGGGGGGAGGTCGTGAGAAGTTACTTCTCTGAATATGCCTACCTGAGGAGCTAGCTTAGAATACTAGCCAAGATTAGCAGTCATAAAGAGATGAGGGCTGCAGCTTCATTGGCCATTTCTGCATTAGACTGTTATAGTGCTATTATTCCACTTCAACATCCTATGGAGTCCTGGGGTTTGCACTTTAGAGAGGGGCCTGAAAGGATGATTCCATAGGATGTTGAAAGTGGAATAATAGCCCTATAACAGTTCAATGTGGAAATGGCCATTGAAACTGACCTTCCCTTTCAACAATCTCTTAAACATTTTCTTTCTTTCATCCATTTGTGAATTTGTTTCTTCCAGCAAACTATAAAACTTATGAGATAGAGAACCTTTTTTTTTTTTTAACTTAATAGATACAACACTGGAAAAGATTAGAAATCATCAAATTTGTGTGCACTCTCATAAATACCTATTTGCTCTCCTCACCTCTTGGGCCCTTTTCGCACGGGCCTTTTCTTGCACGAGAGCCCCGTGAGCCTCGCAGGAGTGGGAGCGTCGCTCCGCACGATGCACCCCCACTTCCGCCAGGCTCACGGGGCTGAAGCGGCGCGAGCGCGGGTTTTTTTATTTTTGCTTCGAAGCGAAAATCGCCAGCGCTCGCGCAACGCTCCCGGCGCCCGCGCGCACTTACCTCTCGTGCGGAGCGTCGGGAGCCGGCTGGGTCATGCTTCCTTCCCTCCGCCCCTGCGGAAGGAAGGGACGGGGCGGGGCGCTAGCGCAACGGATGTGACACGTCCTGCTTCGCACGCGTGTGCGCGGGGGGCGGACGTGACAAGTGCCTTTCTCGTGCGCGGGGGGGATGGAGGGGACAGGCTCCTTTCTCATGCGCGCGGGGGGGATGGAGGGGACAGGCTCCTTTCTCTCGCGCGCGGGGGGGATGGAGGGGACAGGCTCCTTTCTTGCGCGTGCGGGGGGGATGGAGGGGACAGGCTCCTTTCTCGCGCGTGCGGGGGGGATGGACAGACGTGTGAGCCGCCGCCGCCTCCGGGAGGCTGCCGCTTCCCCCCTCGTTCCTTCGCCTGTGGAAGGAAGGAGGGGGAAGCGGCAGCCTCCCAGAGAAGGCTTCTTGCGCGAGCTGCCCTCCTCCGTCTCGCGAGCGCCGGCGCTGCGAAAAGGGCCTTGTTCTTTTGTTCATTCCTAAATTGCTGTCAGCCCTACAGGAACAATGTTCTATTCTCTTCTCAGTCATATAGAACCATTAAAATATTTGTATGAGCCTTACAGAACCTGCAAGTAAGACCATGCAGCACAGAAAACAAAACATTATGCACGGACAATTCCTTTTTCTGCACAGAAACTACTTGGAAAAGTAGTTTGATTATAAAGGTCTCCTTTGTTCTACACAATTATATCATTCTGATATAACATGAACAGTCATGGCTCTGTCCTATCTACAGTTTCATGGGCTTTATAATTTTGCGAAGTATTTAGAATTTTTGGTAACAGAGCTCCAATGTCTGATGAAACAACAATTTCAGGATTCTGTAGAATGCAGTCATGGCAGTTAAAAAGGTAACAAAGTGCTAGAACTGTGTAGTGTGAATAAGACCCAGACTTTCCCTCCCACATTGATTCCTGGAGTCTTAACATAATTATATACCCAGACATATATTGGATTATTTAGTTAGTTGATAAGAACAGTATTTAGTATAAAGAATTAGCAAAGGAAGTTCTCCATGTGTAATTCTTTCAGCATATGGGTACTCCAAAGATGTTCAGATGAATTCACATTGACTAAAGACAGAGCCCAGAGCCAGTGTAGTGTAGTGGTTTGAGTGATGGGTTACAACACTGGAGACCAGGATTTGATCACTGGCTTGGCCATAGAAATCCATTGGCTGAGTTTGGGTGTGTCACACACCCTCAGCCCCAGAAAACCCCATGATAGGTTCACCATGGGGTTGCCATAAGTTGGAAATCCCTTGAAGGCACACAACAAAATCAACAGCAGAGCCTGCTGTTGCATTTCCCTTCTCTCTTCTTCCCTTCAGTGTACTTTCACTGCAATGCAAGGGGAACGTGTGGTCCTTCAGTGATTATTAGTCAGTAACTCCAATCTCCTTGCCATCGTGGTCATGAGAACTGTGCTCATTCAACATCTGGAAAGGCAGATGTTCCTCATCACAGCACTATAACTTTTGAAAGGGGCTTCCATTGGCCTCTAAAGAATAACCAACCTAACTACTTGTGTGGATCTGGTCAGCCAGATCAAACAACATATTTTACAGCTGACATGATTCTGCTTTGTACCACAGTGCCTTTCCCCTTGCTTTGTTTCTAAATGTCTTTGTTTATTTATTTATTTTTGCAGTCAGCATGGTGCATCTGCCAAATGCTCACAAGCACCCAGATGCCCTTTTGTTTTCAAATTAAGCCTTGCAGCATATTTATAAACATATGTTCAATATATTTCTGAATAAGCACACTCATAAAAGGACAATGAACGGAAATGATAGGGAATGTGAAATGCCTTCTGTATGATGGGTGAAGGTCTAAATTGATTAAGACTCTTTTTTTTTTTTAATGAGATGGTTAAAACCAATATCAAACTGACAGTTGCAGCATAACTTTTTTCTTCTTCCCCTGAAGCCCTCCATACAACCAGAAAGCAAACTCCAAGAGGAAAAGTTCCAGCCCTTGGGGGTTCATAGTGAGGCTTTGTTACCATGCTGTGCACCCTCGCTCCATGATCTGATTGACAATGAACATTATTTAATTGGCACAAAGTATAAATCATACATTTATGTCTGAAAATCCATGCAGGCAAAAAGGACTGGTTGCACATGTGCAAAAGTAGGTCAGGGGGACCTTAAGGCATGGCCAGGTCATAAGTCAGAGATTGAAGATTAGTCAGAGAACTCAACTAAATGAGTTTAAGATGATTTTCTGCGGGTTTCAGCATATGTGATCAAGAATGAGTCCCCTGATAGGCAAAGAAAGAATGAGTGAGCAGTGGGGGTTGCCTCCCATCCTGGACTCCTCCAAGTCAATTGCCCTTAGAAGGCTCATGTTTGGCAACCCAGTTGCGCAGGTCATGCACTATTCAAGAGGAGTTCCTGAGGGACAACCAGAGAGACCTTGGCTCTTCCTGTGTGGTCAACCCTTAGCAGGCAAAGAAGCGGGATCCACTGGACTAGACAAGGGTCAGTTGTTTGGCTTGACCAGATCTGTCAATGAATGAAGGCAGGCCAGGTGAACTGGGTGTCTCCCTGTCTAATGTAACAAAAGGAAGCAAGACAGATGTATGGCTGGAGCTCTGGACACTTATGATTATGCATATGGGAGAGAGGTGAGGAAGATGGTCCTTGTACAATGTTGCGGGATACAGTGTGGGGACAGTATTTTGCTTCCTACCTCAAGAAGGAGAGTTTGGGCTGACCTTGAATTCTTCTCAGTTTTGCTGGATTCTCCTCTTCGTTCACTGAACATCCACACATAGAACCTTCCAATTATCACTGATATTGATCTCTTTCTCCTCTTCCTCCTCTTGTTTCTCTCTGTTGCTCTCTCATTCTCTGTAGCTCTGCTCTCACTCTTTTAAACTTACCAGATCTCTTAGCTCAGAAGCCTTATTTTGTTGCATCTGAAATAAAAGACACAACTGTTCTAGAAAAGAATGATTTTCCTCCCTGGCAGGCAAAAAGAGAAGTCTGCAGGATGGATATGAAGCAGATTGTTCAGCTCCTACATGATGAGTACAGGTTAGGGATGATTAAAAAATGTGATCCTTGTGAATTCTGATACAAACTCACCTGATCCAGGATTAGCTGCTGGATCAATGTCAGGACAGCTATCTATTGGATTTTCCTATTCTTCAAATATTGCAATTCAATTATTAGTTCAAACAACATATCAAAAAGCATTAAATGCACATTTTAAGATCAACTAGATTTAGAAATGCATAACTTGTGAGCAAAAAATAAGAATGCATTGGTTTAAATACCAATTTAAATGCAAAATTTAATCTACAGTAGCCCCTCCACATTTGTGGATGGTTAGAGGCACAGAACTCTCATGAAAGTGGAAAAATTGCAAATAATTCCCATCCCTGAGATTCCCCCCAGAGCTCCCTGCTCCCAGTCCTTTGTCTCTGGCCCCAGCACGGGGGGGGGTCCGGGAGCAAAACAGACACAGTAAAGGACTTACCAATACTTTGCCCTCAAAGGAAGAAGAGCACAGCTATTGAAAAAGGACAGGTAAGATCAAAGAGAGCACCTGACCAATCAGCAGCCATTACACAACAGAATGTGCAGCCACATGGGAAAGAGGACACACCTCCAACAGTGGGAGGGGGGCTTTGCTCACTCAAAAAGAAAAAAAAAAGTCCATTTTAAACACAAGTCTGTCAAGCCTAGGGTGAGGAATGCAAGGGAATGGGAGGAGGAAACTGGGGAGGGAGGTAATCAAATTCATGAAGGTCAAATCTGCGAATGTAGAGGGAGGACTGGCAGATGAACATAAAACCCACAAAATGATATGGACTGACAATAGACTGATCCTTCTCTCCCTCACCCTTCCTCCTATATCAGAAACCAATGACCTGTCCAGTTTTCAATTTCTAGTAAAGGGGAATTTCAGAAGATAAGAAGTTGAAACTTCATGACAGAAACCTCATTCTAGACTCCATGGCACAAAGTAATCTTTATAATTCCATTGTTTTATTTACAATTATACTACTGTGGAAGGCACAGTGACCTAAACATACTACCTATAAATCAAGGAAAGACCCTGAGGAAAAGCTGCCATAAAGAACATGTAAGGCTGCAGCCAATTCTTTACAATGTAATGAGAACAATGTCAAAATCTGACTGATTATGACCATTTCCTCACTACAATCTTATAGTGCGATTGTTCCACTTTCAACATCTTATGGAATCCTGGGGTTTGCAGTTTAGGGAGGGGTCAGCCGGCCCCTCTCTAAACTGCAAACCCCAGAATTCCATAGGATGTTGAAAATGAAATAATTGCACTATAAGAGTATAGTGCGGAAATGGCCTATAAATCATCATGATTGCTAAATTGTAGTGCAAATGAAATGCTAATTCCACTCACTAGCTGCAAACTGAAAGCCATTGAATCAATGGAAAGCAGGTGAGTTACATAAGCAACTTTCATTAATTCAATGGGTCTATTCTAGTTGAGACTTAACAATGGGATGTAAGTCAAGATTTGCCATCTCCTCAAATAGTAGACCTTCTTAATTTTATTGAAATTACATGTATAGGACACACTCACATTTATTATTGCATCTGCAAATTAATACTTTTTTGGAGTAGAAGGTTTTAAAGTTATAGCTCAAGATAATTTGGAATGGCTGAAAAGTGAGATTTTCACCTTCAGGACCATTGTGGAAGATGGCACTGAAACACTTTGAGAAAAATAAGCTAAAAACAAAGCCAAACAAAACAGACATGGCCAAAGTCTATTGAAAGAATGTATATTGCACGCTTTGTGAGGATGGGCAGTGGGGCACCCCTGGTGGCATGTTTTTGGGGACAGCACCAGACACCCCTCCACATACTGGTAGATGTCCATTAACTAGATGGGCACTCGAGCCTCCCAGAGAGGTCTGCTGGAGGGATATGAGATCCCAGGAAAGAAGGCTGTCCTTTCCCCCCTCTCCTCCCCTCCCCTCCCTCTCTCCTTCCCAATCTGGAGTCAAACCTGTTTCTAGCCAAAGCAGCAATGCCGACACTGGCAGACCTCCGGATTGGGCAGAGAAGGAGAAAGGGAGAAAAAGAAAAGAGGAGAGGAGAGAAGGGGCCTCAAGAAAGTTGGGAGAGGTGCCTGCCTTCCCCCACCACTTCTGAGACTGGGGACGAGCCCAGCTCAGCTGACCCTCTGAGGAGGAAGGGGGAGAGAGAGAGAGGCAGAGGGCACTCACTGCCACAGGAATGCTGGCATGTCTCTGAGCAAGTGCAGAGCGCCCTCCCCCCGAGCTTGAACACCCAGATTCCAATCACCCAATGCCAGTGCAACAGTTTTTATTTGGTATTTTGGATAGGTCCTCCCTTCCCTGGGGGGGGGGTGCCAATCTCAGGGACTGTCCCCTGGACGGCAAAAGCTCTAGCTGTGCCACTGTCAAAATGTGTACTTAAAGACAATTGTATTAAGATTTTTACAACTGCAGATTCATAAAGAGATGGTTCGGAGTAGATTTATGAAGAAACGTGAAACTGAAATACAGTATGGATTGGACATGCACTACTCTCTTCCCGTCTAGCACAGAGGATGGGCTACATAGAAAAGTTCCCTGAAGAAGAGTTTTAACACATGGGCAAACGCTTGCAGAAGAAGAACTTGGAAAACTTTTTTACTTTATTATAGTTCCCAGAATTTCCTATCCAATAGTCATGTTGGTGGTGGCTTCTGGGGGTTTTAGTCTGAAAATGTAATTTTTTAAAATCTCTGGTCTAATAATTGTATTCTTCAGTGCAAAGAGTATTTGGGACATTCCATATAGGGGAAAAAAAAAAAACCTTTTGCAATAAAATAAAATGGGATCCATTTTATGGGATCCATCCATGAGTTGTTAACAAAAGATGTGTGGCTGTCACTGAGAGCAGCAACCCGAACTCTCTTTCCCGAATCTCTCCAATAAAGTACAATAGGGGAAGGCATGTGCAAAATTGCTTTTTCAGAATCATTGTTTCTACAAATCAACTCACACCTATAGTTTGATCTGCTTCCTTTGATCATTTTTGTCACCTCTGCAGAAACATATTGTTAAATGCATGAATTTAACATCTATCTACAAACAAGTGAAGATTTAAGTTGATGTGTGGATTTATAATAGTGTGAGTAATTGTCAGGAATGCACAATTGTCAAAACAGCTTAATGTCATCATCGCCAACACTCTGAATACGTAAAGCTCTTGAAGCGTCTTGCATCCTATGATGTTTGGCAGAAAGGGTGTCGCTCTGTCCCCATGGGTAGGGTCAAATCTAAAAATTGTGTTGGCAAGCAGAAGTCCCTAGAGTTAAGAACATGCCAAAGCCATCACATCTGCACCTTGCTTTCCCCCAGAGGGAAGACATCCATGTCTGTTGTCCAGAAAACCTAAATGCAAAGAGCATGGATAATGTATCATTTTGAGCCTGTAGCATCAGATAAGAGTCAGCAGCCAGTCGTCTTAACACTTGATGCATCCCAGGGAGGTACCCTGTGATTATTTGTTAGAAAGGAGCAGAGAATCAAAATAGGATGTGAGGCATACGCATGCTTTGGCTGGGATGCAGTGCAGACAGTTGTCTTTTGGGGCATGGAGTTTTTCAAATTGTCCTTGCAGCCAGAGGGCATTCTGTAGCCAGCAAGAAGAAATATACCATCACAGTTCTTGCTAGCACTGTATTTACTCGGGTGGCCTTTGTGAGTGCTGTTGCTGTCTCCTTCTCATTATGCTTGAGAGCATTTTATTGTCTCAGAAACAACTACATTTATAAAAAGATTTAAGAATTAAAGAAGCAGCTGATCTCTGGTGAGTTAAATTACCAAAATGTCACAGCAGGCACTGTGGTTTTGCTCTAGGAGAGCACAAATAGTTTATGAGAATGTCCTGACCCTTTTGAGAACCTGACTGTAAGCCAGAAAATAAAGCTGGGGTGGGGGGAGAACTGGAGAGTATATGTAGCCGCAAATCACCAAATCTCTTCCTAAATTCATAAACAGCTTTAGAGAATTCTGCAGCTAAGAAGATAACTGGTTTGTTATTTCAGATAAAGTGATACTTGTGATATAGAAGGTGAGGATAAAGTATGTCTACCTCTCATATGAATGTGCAGAGCCAAGCTAAACAAAATATTGAAGATTAGACCAAAAGCTAAAATATCCCAGAAGTCCAGTCACCAAGTGAAGACATTGTTTAAAACAAAGGTGATGACTTCTGGGATTGGGCAATTATGGTTTCTTTTAAAAGCAATCATGGATGTGAGAATCAGGCTGTCTTCAAGGTATAAATCCATGTTATACATCCCTCATGTGTATGGGCCAGGGGTAGAGGGTCTCACGTGCACTATGCCGAAAGACCCATAAGTCAGCACTTCTGGACATAATTGAAAATAAGGGTAATAACCATTGAGAGTTAATAATATACATTGTTTGCTTACTTTCACAAAACCCAGATTGGGTATAGTAGCTCCTGATGTGTTGCTGGAGGCCCAGAAGTTGCCTGAAGATGACATAGCACTTCCTAGACAGCAGGCCTAAGAAGAATGTGCATGATTCAGAATATTAATCCATAGTCTAAAAATGCAGCACACACATATGCATGTTCATATACACTTTTTCCCTCCCATGCAATAAAATCTCACAATTTTTTTCAAACTCTGCCCCTAATTCTCATCTTCAGTCCTGTTCCATGATTAGACCGCACACATAAGAGCTATAGAGTCTTATCACACTACAGTTACAGTGCTATATCCTATTTTAACTGCCATAGCAATATCCTATGGAATCCTGGGCTTTGCAGCTTAAGAAGGAATATTTAGAATTCTCAGTCAGAATGCTTTTGGGCCTCAGTAAACTGCAAACCCTAGAATCCCATGGGATGTTGTCACGGAAGTAAAATATAGTGCTGTAGCAGTGTAGCATAATAAGGCTTATAAATGGGTAGAGTATTCATGCTGACATTGCCCCTCATATCCTTGTGGCAAAGTAGGCCCATTCACAGAGGTCTTGCTGTTACCAGTCCAAACAGGGAGAACTAAAGAACTCTCTGTTCATGTGCACATGGACAGAAGTAGACCACTCTTCATAGAATCATAGAATCATAGAAATGTAGAGTTGGAAGAGACCACACAGGCCATCCAGTCCAACCCCCTGCCATGCAGAAACACCCTCAACGCACTCCCGACAGATGGCCATCCAGCCTCTGCTTAAAAACCTTCAAAGAAGGAGACTCCACCACACTCCGAGGCAGCATATTCCACTGCTGGACAGCTCTGACTGTCAGGAAGTTCTTCCTGAGGTTCAGGTGGAATCTCCTTTCCTGCAGCTTGAATCCATTGCTCCTTGTCCTGGTCTCAGGAGCAGCAGAAAACAAGCCCTCTCCTTCCTCTACATGGCATCCCTTCAAATATTTAAATATGGCTATCATGTCCCCTCTTATCCTTCTCTTCTGGAGACTAAACATACCCAGCTTTCTAAGTCTATCCTCATAGGACATGGCTTCCAGGCCTCTCACCATTTTGGTCGCCCTCCTCTGGACTTGCTCCAGCTTGTCAATATCCTTCTTGAATCGGGGTGCCCAGAACTGGACATAGTATTCAAGATGAGGTCTAACCAAAGCAGAGTAGAGTGGTACCAGTACCTCCCTCGATCTAGACACCATACTCCTATTGATGCAGCCGAGAATTGCATTGGCTTTCTTGGCTGCAGCATCACACTGCTGACTCATGTTCAGCTTGTGGTCTATGAAGACTCCTAGATCCCTTTCACACGTACTGCTATCCAACCATGATTCATGATTGGGAGTCCCATTTTATCAGGGTCCAGCAGTGCTTTACCAGCTGCATTCACTTGAATGTGAACAGGAATTCCCTTCAGAGCTTGCCACACTACATGAAAAGGTCCAAGAAGTCAGAAGTGGGCAGGGACATAGCAGAAAAGGACAATTTATATGACCATATCACATGAACTTAGAGTAGGTGAGGGCTGCAAAAGCCATCTAGCTCAACCCACTGCCATGCAAAAATATACAACTCAAACATTCCTGGAAGCTGCCCATCCAACCTCTCCTTAAAGACCTCCAAAGAAGGAGAACCCACCATTCTCCTATCTACAGTAAATAATTTCTTCATAACATTTATGTGGAACCTCATTGGTGTAATGTGAATCCATTTGTTCATGTCTTGGTTGGTAAAGCAGCAGAAAACAATCTTGCTCCATCTTCTCCATGACATCCTTTCAGATAGTTAAAGACAACTATCAGGTCACTTTTTAGACTTCTCTTTTCCAAGCTAAACATGCCCACCTCCCTAAGTCATCCCTCTTTTTGATTGGTTCCCAGATCTTTGATCATCTTGAATGTCCTTCTCTAAACATGGTCCAGCTTGTCAATATATTTCTGGAATCAGCATTTCAGGTGAGATCTGACCAAAGCAGAACAGAGTAACTCTAATAATTTCCTTTATCTGAGTACTACACTCCTACTGATACAGCCTAGAATTGCATTAGCTTTTTTGGCGACAACACCACACTGTTGACTCATGCTTATGGTCTACAAAGGCCCCTAGATACTTTTCCACGTGTACAGTTGGCCCTCCACATTTGCAAGTTAAGCATTCATGAATCTGATTATTCAGAGATTACTCTATTTGCCATCACTTCCATTAAGGCCCTACACCATTTTTAACCAGGACATTGATAATACAGTATCTCTGGGGGAGGAGGGAATCAAACCTGTGATGTGGCTGGCCCTGACCCTGCATATGTTCCCTCACTCAGGGAGAAGTGGGTGGGATGGTCAGAGAGTGTGCAAGTGGGTACTTGCTCTCTCACCCACTGTGTGGTCATAGGGGGAAGGGGATGGGATGTGAGGGCATTTGCTCACTCACTTATTAGTGCGGACAAGAGGAGGGAAAGGAGATGGGATGAGAGGAGAGAGGGTATATTTGCTCACTTGCTTGCTCACTTGCATGGGCAAGAAAGGGGAAGGAGATCAGCTGGGAGGAAAGCAAGTGCACAAGTTCACTCACTCAGTCACTCTTGAGGGCAGGAGATGAATGGGACAGGAGGAGGGAGGGTGTGTGTGCTCACTTGCTTGTTCACTTGCATGGCCAGGAAGGGGGAAAGGGATGGAATGGGACAGGAGGAGGGAGGGATCATTCATTCCATCACTTACTTACTCACACAGACAGAAAGGGGGAAGGAAATGGCACAAGTGCCTCATTTCTCTCTCCTCCTGCTCCCCCATCCCATTCCCTTCCTCCCTCCAGGCTGCACAAGTGAGTGAATGAGCGAGGGAACACACATGCAGCTGGACCTGCCCACCCAACCAGAACTGGTACTTTTTGGTGTGTGTGTTATATACAGTTTGGGGGTTTGCAGTTTTTTCACTTTGTCAGGGGTCCTGCATTCCTAACCTCCATAAAAGTTGTAGAGGGGCAACCATATTGTTTTCAAGTCTATTGTCGCCCATCGTATATTTGTGCATTTTATTTTTCTCATCTAGGAAAATGAAGTGCGCAGATGTAGGATGGACTGACAATCCTCATCTATCCTGGCAAATGCTGGAACAGTTAAGTTAACAATTGTCAAGCAGTTTTCAAAATAGCTGTGGAAACATATCAGTTTCCCCCTGACGACCTAGAGGTCAAGCATTAACCCAATACTATGATAGCTCAACAATTCACCACTTCCCACACAGGCAATCCAATTTCTTGGCCTTTTTGGTGAGAGTAGGGACTGAGGATGATTGGTTTGCTTGGAAGCAAAGAACAAGGGTCCCTTATGTACTTTTGCTGTTCTTTTTTGGGGACAGTAAATTCTGCAGGGAAACCTCATAAATTCTGAGAACAGAAAAGATAACTACAGGGTAAAAATGAAACCTTGTCAAGCATCAAAATGCCAAGAACACAGCAAATTCTGGAATCAGATACACTAGCTTTTGCTTCTGTTTCAAAACTCCAGAAGGGAACTTGTTCTTGGACTAATATAAATACACAATTCATGGCTCTACTCAAGATACACAAGCAATCATCGCTACAGCACATCACAGACTAAACCATGGTTTTCTAAGTTCTAGAAAATCACATAGGAATTTTCTTGGAAGCTCTCTTAAGCAAAATAACTAAAGGAAGATCTGTTATATCAGACACAAATTAAAAATAAAAACCCCATGTTAATTGCTATTATAACTTTCTAAGAGTCGCCTTGTGTAAACTGCATTAACAGTTTCTTCCTCCAATGCAAATTTTACTAGCCTTAGCTACAAAATTAAATTAATTGTTTATGTGTTAAGAGTATTTAAAGTCTAAAATTAAAGGCAGCCAGTAACTATAAAATAGAGTGATAATTAATGATAATAACACATTGTCACAAAAACAGGGCTGAGACAAAACAGTAATGGGATTTTTCGTTGTTTTTTCTTGCAGTTTTACAATATACATTTTATGAGGCTCAAAATTACTTTGTTAAGTATCTGAAGATAAGTTTTATGTTCTTGCAAAACTTTTGGTTTCTGCTATCTAGCAATACAGATTTCTAGTTCAGCATACAGTCTTGTCTGCTCCAGTCATTTTTATTTTTATTCTTACTTTGGCGAACTCCTACATCATTGCTACTACATCAGCAGCGAGTTCCAGATTGTGTGGACATTTAGAGTCAAAAATAGCAACTGAATTTGGGACTTAGAAATAAACTGATATTTACCAAAAAAAAACAAAAAACAGAATAGGAATAGCATTTTCATACAAGCCTGCATTATTTACTAGTTGTCAGCAGTATAACGTTTGTATCCTCCAACTTTCTGGACAGTTTTATGGAAAACACAACATAGGAAGCATTGCATTGGCATAATCTGGAAGTGAGCAATGTGTGAATGACAGTAACTATGCAGATGTCAAGAATAATATCTCTCTCATGAAAACCTGCTAATGCAAGGAATTGAATCTTTGACCTCACAACTTTCTTCTGTTTTATCACTATATCGTTGATGCAACATAAGTTGCAAACAGCTTTACCTATTAAAGGGATTTGAGAGATGTACTCAGCTGTCCTCAGTTCTTTTCAAAAGAATTGTGAATTTACATTTTCAACAAGGTCTTTAGAGTATGATTTGAAAACATTTAGCCAGAACTTATAAAACTTCTTGCTCAGTTGGGAAGGAATGACAAAGCCTACTAGAAGTGTGAACCTGAGCTCTCAGTGTTGTAAAATTTGGTATAGCTTTTAAATCTTCAGCGCATTCACCTCCTCCTTTTGTTTCACCAAAGAACAAAGCTTTAAATCAGAGAGAGTACAATAAAATTGTTCTTGCTTCAAAAAAAAAAAAAAGATTTTTTTTTTTTTATATAGCATGAAGTAGAGGGCAGGGGATCAATTCCACAACAGCAAGTATAAGAAGACTGGAGAATGCACAGAAGCTTGTAAAGCTTGTCAACTATCCAGACTCATTTATTTGACCATTACCACATTTTCTTTTCTTAAAAAATCACCTTATGATAGGAAAAAACCAGCAGACATAACTGGTCAGTGAACCAAATCTTAGTCAGATTTTGGAAGAAAATGGTGAAGAGAAGACTGAGGGGTGACATGATAGCACTCTTTCAATAACTCAAGGGCAGTCACAGAGAGGAGGGGATAGGTCCAACCTCTTCTGTCCTACTCAGAGTGTAGGACCAGGTCTGAGGGTTTGAAGTTACAGGAGACAAGATTTTGGTTGAATATTAGAAGCAACTTCTCTGGACATCTTCAAAAAGAAGGTAGACAACTACCTACTGGGTTGCTTTAGCTGGAGATCCTGAACTGAACAGGGCAGTTGGACTCCATGGTCCATGAGGCCCCTTATAACTCTATGATTCTACAATACTATGGTTGAAATCTAGTAATGTTTCAAAGATGTGTACAGCTATGAAGATATACATGACCTAAACCATGTAAAACAGGTTGAGACAATTTTGGTAAACGTCAAAGGCAGGGGAACAATAGTAACATCATCATGGAGGGAGCAAAGATCTGCAAACTAAGCCATATAAGGAATGGTTTAACAAGTTGGATATGTTTAGCTTGAAAACAAGGAAGAGGAGGAGGAGGAGGAGGGGGAGAACTATTAACAGATCAAGCTCAATTTCTGCTGCTACAAAGACTAGAGCCATTTCCGCACATTGCCATGTGACATGACAGCAATGGTTTGTCCCTGGTCCCGGGGTCATGCTACTACATAACGTCATCACTATCCAGCTGCTACCCATTCCCAAGTCTTGCAAATCAGCTTTACACCATTTCCAGAAAAAATCAATTAAGAGCCTCTTTTTGTGCTACAATCCCATCAGTTGGGTGAGTGAGGTTGCATAATAGAGCTTGAAATCATTTCCTGTCATTGCCAATACAGCAGTGGGCAGAGTGTGGCCATGTCCTTGTCACTCCTTCAGCTACTTACTCCCATGATGTGGTAACTTCAAAATCTATCACCTCTCCATGTTTACTTTAAATTTCTCCTTTGAGTTCTTTTTAAATACATTGTTAAGCATTATAGTGTGAAAGTGTAATAGTGTACCGGCGTGCCATGTTGTTACAACATTACTGCTCTAAAATGGCTTACCAAAAAAAGGAAAAAAAAGGCCAATCATGAGCTGTGGGGTGGGGAAAAGGCCTTTGATTGCAGTGACCAATTTCTCCCTGTTGTTTAGGATCAAGTCCAGGGTTGCAGATCCCCTTGTACCTTCTTCTACCTTTTAAAATATGAAATTATAGGAAAGTATCTGCAGGGCAGATCAGGAATTTGTGGGGGAACCTATGTTTCGTACAGTTAGTCTCCCAGAAGATATCCGAGTAATTGGATTCTCCCAGAACTACTAATTCTTGCATCTTGGAGATTCCTGGGGTTTGTTTCTGAAAAGCATCATCCACTACCTCTTCTTGGTTTGGTTGCCTGTAGTAAACTCCTATCTCAATGTTGCATGTATTTATTTTCCATTTATTTTTCCCCAAATGCTCTCAGCTCTAGTCTACTCTAATCACTGTCATGGATTTTTGTACAACTGAATTTGCTTTTGACATAGAATTCTACTCCTGCAAGTAGAGAAATGCCCAGAGTGGGAAGCTTGATCTGTGGGAGAATGGTTGGGGAAGATGGTCAATGGGCTTCTGCAAGAAAACTGCTTGCATGAAACCTGAGATGAAGACAACAGGAAAGTCCTGTATTCCTCAGGGACTCTGATTAATTAGATTTAGAGGAATCTGTTAATCATAATTTTTCTTTTGCTCAGTTTGGATCTGATGTAATCCAAAACACAATCTTTGAACTAGTTTGGGATCTAATTTTGCACTCTAAGGCCCTTTTCGCACCGGCTTATTAAAACGGTGCAGAGCGACCTCCAACAGAGGTCTTCTGCACCGTGGAGTGGACTGGGGCGGACTACTTTTTGCAGTTCCGCACCTCAGTCCGCTCTGGAGCAACCAGAAGTGGTCAGGTAGCATGCTTTTTAAAAATCTCTTTTAAGAGTTTTTTAAGAAGTACGGAGCACGTGACCCCGTGTTGCTCTGTTGCCGCGCTCCAGTGCAGATTTGCAGGTGCGCACTAGTGCATGCCTGCAGATCTGCTGGGGGCGGGCTTTAGGCTGTCAAGCTTCTCTGGTTGGTGGAGAGCCTCCACCAACCAGAAGTCACCATTTTGGACACCAGAGTAGTGCGGAGCGACGGGTTCACACTGCTCCTCGTCAGGATTGACCCAAACGGACCCACCAAAAAACCAGTGAGTAGCGCCAGGGGCAGAAAGGGCCTAAGTATTTTCTTTTTTAATATGTTGATTTTATAAACCTTTTCTTCCAAAAAGTTATCATTACTCTGGCTTGCAGTTACTGCTTGTCCAGCTCAGTTAATACTTCCATGATGCCTTACCATTCTACCAAAAAGAGGAATCATTTTTGGGAGGCTGTGTTGGTGGAAACAGTCTAACAAATAAAAAACATCCACCTGGTGGCAGTGAAGGTGCTCCCTAGGGAAGTAAGCACAATATTGCAAAGCAGTGCTATTTTTGACCAGTTTTCTTCCTCATCACAAGAGGAGGCAAGGCTGATCCATGAAAGTATAACCAGAGCCCTCCCCCAAAATCTCCAGGCCTCGGATTCTCTTGACTTGGCAACCCTAGTAACACATGCCTGCGCTAGCAGCCATTTCTTCTGAGATCAGCCATTTTCCAGACATTCAGAAGCAGAGAAGTCACTGGAACAGCAGAACTCAAATTTATATATATATATGCCATTTGCCTATCTTGTTAGGAAAAGAGATAGACTGCAGCTTAGGTAGACTGATTCAATCAAGGAAGTCAGAGCCCTGAGTTTGTGGGACCTAAAGAAATGTAGCTGATGACCTTTGGAGAGCTCTCATTCATAACCTGGTTGCAAATAACAACAAATCTTATTATACTGTAAGCTGCCTTGACAACTATACCAGCACAACAGCAATTGTGACTTTCACGCTGTTATTACAAGGACATGCCAGTGAAAATGCACAAGGACCTACAGTTATGGGTCTACTCGAGACCATATTATCTAATAATACAATTGTACTGAATAGAGGATTCTATAATACCTAAGACTGTTCATACATTAATCACCTGGGGCTTTATATCATGCCCATCACCTTGACATTTGAATGTCTGTTCCAGGAAATTATCCTGGGAACAGGAAAGTCACTTGCCATGCATGTCCAGTCAGTTACTTTAGTTCCATTCAGATATTTGCATTTTATCATTCTATAGGGAAATCTTTTCAGAACACACTGGGTTTATTTGCTGATAGTTCTGAGTTGTTTTTTTGGGGGGGGAGGTAGTGCGAAGTTCTGCAGAAAGTAGAGTAAAAATGAGTGAAGGTGCTATATCTGTAGCTGCTACTATTATTGTCTTTTTCCCTCAAAAAAAAAAGGATCTGAATTATGATAAAATCATAGAGTTGGAAGAGACTGCAAGGGCCATCTAGTCTAGCCTCTGCTATGGGGAAATAGACAGCTAAAGCAGCCCTGAGAGTTGGCCATCCAACTCTGTTTAATGATCTCCAAAGAGGCAAAGTCCACCCCCTTCACCAAGAAAGTCTATGCCACGCTTCCACTGTTACAGCTCTTCGAAAGGTCCTGATAGTTATGGTTTTTAGCTTAATGGCAGTTTACATGCACACGTTTTTATAAAGAATTTGTGATGGGTGAGCATGGAAGATTTCTGATGTAGGTGCTCCATTTCAAGTATAAGACCAGACAATTCAGTACTCCAAGAGACAAGGAGAAATTGGAATGGCGATTCATCTCTATCTATGCCACACAATCAGGATGCGGAGGAAGCCAATACAAATCACCAGGCCCCAGTGGTCTGGGAGGGTCTCTGACGCTATGTTGCATAACTTTTCTTTTTCTTTCTTGGTAGTATGATTCTTTGTCAGTTGTGTTCCTCACCCACTGTTGGTGCATTTCAAAGAAATTGCAGATCTCAGGAGTCTCTTCCTGACCCACAGGAAGTCAGTGAGAGAAAGATGGGAGTGGGAGAGCCCTTTCCCTGGATCTCTCCCCTTCATGCACAGGTGGAAGCATTTTTTTGGGGGGGGGCAGGTCCAAAGTTCACATTAAAAATGTATAAAACACATCTCAAATATAAGAAACAGACAAACAAACAAACAAACAAAGATGCTCTATTAGTAAGCCATTTTTTGGAATACCATCATCCTGCCACAGACCTTGGATTTTGGGTTGCAGAAAAAAATAATGAGAAGACACTCCTTAAAAAAAAAAAAAGGAAACGGAGTGGATTTTAAAATTAAAATTGTTGGTTCCTAGAGGATTACATCAGAACTTTCTCTCCTCCCACTTTTATAAATTCAATCTGACCTTTTTCTAGCCTAGTTGAGCAATATATCCTTGAAAGCTATCTTGAAAGCTCTGTCTTCTCTCCCTCCTCCTGTTTTCTGCTTAACTGCTAAAATCGTCCTCCTCCTCTGAACCTGGTTCATTAGTTTATTGTTGGCTCAGAAAATAGAATGAGATTTTCATCTCCAGAAATTTGTGCTGTTAGATAGCATATTGATATATTTTTTCCTCGGATATGTACAACTGAAACCTTTCTTACAATTCAAAATTGGCCCTGCAGCTTTACATGAATCTGAGATTCTCTTAATTTTAGTGACGTTAATTGAGGCTGATCAAGTATCCAAACTCTCTCTCTCTCTCTCTCTCTCTCTCGACACACACAGTTAACAGGAAAGCTGGAATAGAATCATAGAAATGTAGAGTTGGAAGAGACCACACAGGCCATCCAGTCCAACCCCCTGCCATGCAGGAACACCCTCAAATCAATCCCGACAGATGGCCATCCAGCCTCTGCTTAAAAACCTCCAAGGAAGGAGACTCCACTACACTCCGAGGCAACAGATTCCACTGCCGGACAGCCCTGACTGTCAGGAAGTTCTTCCTGAGGTTCAGGTGGAATCCCCTTTCCTGCAGCTTGAATCCATTGCTCCTTGTCCTGGTCTCTGGAGCAGCAGAAAACAAACCCTCTCCTTCCTCTATGTGGCATCCCTTCAAATATTTAAACATGGCTATCATGTCCCCTCTTAACCTTCTCTTCTGCAGACTAAACATACATAGAAAATTGGAATACTCAGTTCTGATTAATCCATGGCCATTGTTTTAACACCTATAACTATTATGGCTACAGATCTCTGACTACATCTTATACAGAAGAAATTGCTTTTTCGGGTATACGGGTTACCACAACTTCTATTCAAGAAAGGACTTTCTAAATCGATATTTTATTGGGGATATGATATTGCTAATGTTTCCTTAACACATAAACTTTGGTATTGCCTCATAGTTGACATTTTTTTTTAAAAAAAAAAACTTTGAATTTTATTTTCAGTCCAAACTTAGACTCTGGATGGGTACACCAGCACTCAGATCCAATAGAAGTGATTTTTTTTTTGTACCCTTTTGATTGCTGAAAGATTGATACTTTTTCTTCATCAGTGATTGTGACTTTTTAATGAATGATGTATGCATGAAATTTACAAATGGACTTATGTTTGGACATTTGGTCAGCTTTTACAAAAATTTGTGACTAATGTGATTATTTTTCCTCCTTCTATGTTTTTATATTCCTGCTTTGGTTGTACTAGAACATTATTCTATTTAACTTGATGCCTTTTTTACATAAGTAAAAATAATTTTAAAAATAAATTACTTAATAAATTACTTAATATATTATTGAAATTAAGTATCAATACTCCAACAACATTGTGACTATTTCATCAGGCTTTGTAATATTCCCTAATTGAACTTCAACTATTTTGATGTCTTCTTCTCCCAAATGAAGACCTCCCATTTCTAAGATCTCTGCAGGGTTGTTGAAGACCAAGGCCCTTTCCGCACCTTACCTTCTTCCGGTGCTGGGGTGCAGGGATCGCACGAGCAGCCTTTGGCAAGAGGCTCTTGCATCTGGGGTCCTTTGGCTCCACACGAGCTGCCTGCTCATGCGAGAGCCCCGCCTCTTCCTTCTATAGTGCATCCTGGGACTTTCCCAGGCTGCACTGGGGCAGGAAGTGTGACCAGCGTGGCTCCGGAAGCTCTGTATGCCAGGTAAGTGTGTGTGGGGCCCAGGAGCAATGTGCAATTGCTCACCCTTTTTGACTTCTAGACAAAAATGAAAATGTGCACGATCAGCACCTGCCGGTCCCTGAAGCATCACACGATTGTGAGTACGTCATGCAGATCACTCCTCACAATCGGACAACACTCCAGGTGCCCTGTCACATGGAAAATGCCATGTAAAAAAAGGGCCCAAGACTTCCCAAGAAAGGGAAATCTCTCATTTACAGAAGCACTGTAGGTTAAAACTGGTCTAATGGCAAATAATCAAACTATACAAGCTATAGGCAATATTCAAGTTTAATTATTTTATGGAATGTTATGTATTTATGTTATTTTATGATTACAAGAACACCTTAAGATCAACATAGGCCAAAAGACATCAGCCTTTACAACTGATGAACAGATTATCTTTTGAGTATTTTGAGACGCCTTTCCTGTTTTCCTTGTAGAAACACCAAAGACCCAGTTCCGGGTTGTGTTGATAATACTGTGCTAGATGAAGAAATCATTTAATTCATTTTATACCATCTTCCCTTAATCTTAACTTTCACTCAGCAAAAATGTCTCTGAAGATTTCTTCACCTGTATTATATTGGTTAGTTTCATCAGAGTAGACCCATTGACTTAATTGTTGAATGCTGAATCAAAACATGAATAAATTCCATTGTTTCAATAGGTTTATTTTAGCTGGGGCTATCAAGAGAATTCAGGGCCTTTGGCCCTACATGTAAGGAGCATGTTAGTTTTCCCACTCCATCAAATAACTGAAAAATATTGGCTGCAAAATTCTCATTACAGCTCTCACTCACCCATTTGAATATGTTCGAACTGCTGCAGAAAATTGCCTTATAACAGGAGGGGAAATTGTGGGATCTGGTAGACAGCTAATTTTCACACTATACCTCAGGCCAAGAGGTGCATGTCAGGGCACTGAATGCACAAATTCACAAAGATCAAATGCCTCAAGCACTCTGCTTTTTAATCAGTAGAGGTTGTGCCCTCTGCTCAAAAGCAGCCCCAAAATTTGGGGTGCCTTAAGCTGCCTCTCTGCTCAGGCTTACACAGTCAAACATGAATTTTATGAAGTAATACAAATAGGTTGGAGACCCAGTTCTCCTTCCATGTTTTATTTGTCTGAACAGTAAACCTATACTCAGGCACAGCAAGGGAAAGATTGGCTGACAGCAGTGGCAGTGGAAAGTAATAAATTATTCCCCTAGATTTCTTAATCTGTATATCAAAAGTTAAAATTGGTCCATCCAGGGTTCTGTTCCCCTCTCTCTTCTTTGTGATGTTTTCATTCTTGGAAAGACACAAACACACCCAATTGTTTTATTTTCTACCAGAAACAAAAGGGATTTGCTTTCAGATGCAGCAATGCTACTTTTCAAAGAAAAGAACTGGCAAAATCACCTCTGAGTATTCCTTGCCTAAAGAAAACCTATGGAATTCATGGAGTCAACTTGGATAAACAGGAGACTTGAAGGGAAGTACACACTGACTATGTGATTTTCCCAGTCCTTACTTGGCAAAAATCCATAGTTTTCTTGATATAGTTTTCTTGTTTTCTTTTCCCCTAGAATCAGAATTCATCTTGAAGCGAAACCCATTAATTCAGCTCATCTATAGTCAATCCCCTGTGTGTGTTATTTTACCCTTATTAGATTGCTATTCAGACATGACTGTTGGAGAGCTACAACAGCATATCCTCAGCCCCCAAGAGGACAGGAGTGAAACATAGAATCATAGAGTTAGAAGGGACACCATGGGCCATCATGTGCAAACCCCTGTTCATTTCAGGATCTCCAGCTAGAACATTCCCAGCAGGTAGCTTCCCAGCCTCCATTTGAAGAGGTCGAGAAAAAGAGACCCCACTATCTCTTTCAACAGATGACTCTATTGCTCGATTGTTCTCGTTATCAAGAAGGTCAACCTAATGTTCAGTGGAAATCCACTCTCCTGTAACTTAAAACCATTAGACCTGGTTCTGTCTTCTGAAGCCACAGAGAACATCTGCACCCACATCTTAGTGGCAGCCCTTGAGGTATTCAGAGGGGGTGATCATATCAGTCTTTCCTTCTGTCATATCAGTCTTCTCTTCACCAAGTTGAACGTGCCCAGTTCCTTTAACTTCTGCTGGTATGTCCTGTTTTCCATATCTCTTGTCATCCTAGTTGCCCTTCTTTGAACTTGAACCAACTTGCCTAATCCAGGTACTCTGAAGGTGACCTCCCAACAGAATCAACTCAAACTCCTCCTGATATTATTTAACAATATTTTGCTTCTCATTCAATGAGATCCTTGTCCTTGTTACTGTCCAGCCCCAAGCAAAAAGACTGTTAACTATATGTCTCCAAAGGGACCTACCTACCACCAATGGCCAGATCAGCTTTATGTCTCCTCATCACTCAGAAAAATGAAGGCTTGGAATGAGGTGATCAGCAGTTTCTGATCTGCTGATCAGGATTTATTTTAAGTTTGTTCCCCTCACCTAGTGCAAGAAATGCAGAGGGCCAGTACTAAAGAGAAGTTGCTCCTCAACCCGTCTAGCACTGCATATTACTTTGCATGGTCATACGTGACAGAGCCATTCTGCAGTCCTGCCTCTGCCCCAGGGGAAAGATTAGGTAATTTTCTAGTTGTAACTTGTGTGAGGGAGTTGCTGGAATCACTAGTGTCAGTAATGAATGTAACCCAGTGATTCCAGTTGTTGTGCCTACATGTTCTACAACCAGAAAAGCCCCGAGACTTGTGGCATAGCTGTGTTGTGTAGAGCTACACAAGAACTAATCTATGATGACACTTGTATCTTCAAATCTCACTACAGCGCTAGAAGAAAATCCCCAGTCCTGTAAGCATTCCCTGTTTTCCTCCTACCTATCAAAAAAAGGAAGAAGAAAAAAAGAAAAAGGGGGGGGGTTAAGGAAAGGAAAGGAAAGGAAAAACAAAAGAAAAGAAATAGAAAAAGAAAAATGGGTAAAAAACTGTTAATGAGGGAAAAGATAACTAACATGAATCAAGAAACAATGAGACTGATGGGGAAGCCATGTCAGCCAAATGGGAGAATTAAAATAAAAATATTGTCTTGCTTCAGTATAGCTGAAAACAAGAACTATCTGTATAACTGAGGGACTGAGAACCTACTTCTCTGATTATGAGTTTTGCAAAAGGTGTGCTGGATGCAGTTGACCAAGCCCATACCATTCTAGCTGGACCCAAAGCACCTAGACATAACTATGTAAAAGTATCTTATTTGGTCATAGATGGAGCAGTCAGGTTGCTGGCCTCAGTGGTACACTATTCATACAAGGTTATGGAAAACAAAAACAACAATGATCTTTTTAATTTTCTGCTTCTTTTTCCCCTCATCCATTTGTTTAAAGAAACAGGTTGAATATTAAATATGGCTGACTGTTAACTCCATAGAAACCTATTTTGTACTACACATTTTATTTCTGTACTGAACGAAATGTATTCAGCTGCAGATCTGAGTAATGCCTGCTGCTAATCAGTCAAATGCTGCCGTGGCAGCCAGCAAAGTCCTACTCTGGTAGGAAAGAGCAGCGGCTCCATTGCAATAGAAGTCAGCAGGTTTCACAAAATATCCTTTCAGCCTCCAGTCTTGGTGGACCTACTGCAAGCACTCACCTTGAGATGCCAGGGGCCAGTTCAGTTTTATATCTCCTGAGATTAAAAACCTAGCATGGAAGGAACAGCTTGTTTGGTAGAATTGGAGAAGAGAGGAAACTACTGAACCTAAACTTACTAAATTCAGCTTGATGCGCATTCAGGTATTCCATAGAATCTCGAGCACCAACATTGTTTCACCTATTAAAGTGAGCATTTTGTGTCCACACATGGATTTTGATTACATCATAGACACTTCTCTGCTTCTGAAAGCAAATGCTTAATAACCACTTTGCACTTGTATAAATAGCTACTGTGGGAAACAAAGCCTAGAGTGTTAGATTTTCTTGACAAGATATCAATATCAGCAGAAAAATCCCACTTAATTAACATGTCAGCATAAAGTTGTCACTTTCCCCTGAACGCCTGAAGAAAAGTATATATTTCTCCTATGGTTATGCCACCCAAACAATAGTGAGAGAAAATACTACACAACTATTTTTGTCTTCTCTTGGTTGTATGATGATTATGAAATAAGTTACTTAAAAAAAACCCTACATAATCTTTCCCTGGGTTGTTTGTCTGTGTGTGTCTTTGTATGTGTCTGTGGATCTGTTTGTGCAAATCTCCAAGGTGCCGGTCTACCTGTGGCAATCTCATGAATTTCATATAGTTTTCTTAGGAAGGGATACTCCAAGGCCACTCTTTTCCTTTGAAATACTCTAAAATATAGCCGACAGCACCTTTATTCAGTGGTGGTCTTCCATCCAAATACAAACCAGTGTGAATCCTGTTAAATTTCCACAGTCAGATGGAATCTGGTGCCATCAGGATATTTAGACCTTCCCTTCTCACTGCATCTCATGTTAAAATGAAAACTCAAAGAAACTGCAGGAAGAATTACTGCCTAGTTGCAGAAAACCAGATATGGAGAGGTCATGACTACACCAACTCATTAGGGATGGAAGAATATTTTAAAATATACTCCCCTCCCAGAAAACCAAAAAAACCCAGTTGAAATAGCGTATTTTTTGAGTGTCAGGAAACTCTGATAAGAAAGATCTGGAATTAATGTGAATCTTTGAAGTTTGGGAGATATTCTACACAGAATTCACGCATATTTTGTACAGAATAAGCCTTAAATTGTGAATAGTCCTTGAAAACTGTGTTTTTGAAGATTTTCTCACAGAGAAGAAAGTGGCTGAAATTACTCATTGCTACCCAAGGAAAAATTTGAAGAATTATAATTTCCACAGTCAGATGGAATCTGGTGCCATCATCCTTACAGCTCACTAATTTCTATAGCAGATTCTTGATCTATCCAATGTCAATAGGTCAGAGATGGATAAGTGTACCACTCCAGATGTGTTGAACTGAAAGTCTCCCTAACCCTAACAAGTATAATCAATAGGTGTTCCCTGTACTGTAAATTGTTCCCTCTTCTGTCCTACTGTAGACACTCTAGATGAAGAATGAAAATAGACCTGCAAGCAATAATTCAGTAGAAGATCAGGAAGAAGTAGGACACATAGTGCAAACTACAGATGTAAATTCTTGATTATTTTGTTCTTGAATTCAGACACAATTATATCTGTTATTTTTTTTCCCCTTCACAGGGGGAAAAACTAATATTTCCACACAGTATTCTCCGGAGGAAAAAATGTTATTATGCAAAAAAAAAAAAAAGACAGAAAGAAAGAAAGAATTGTTTTTCTATGCAAAATTTGTTTTATGTTGGAAAAATAAAACATGTACTTTTCGGTTCAGAATAATCCCTTGGAATACTTTGGGACAAAACACTTAGCATCTATGCTGTTCTTCCTGATAGAGTTTCCCAAGTGTCAAGAACTTGTTTTTGTTTTGTTTTTTTCAGCCAAGAAAGAAATAATGTTGAATAGTCTTTCCATCTCTAGTGGGAGTATATACAGCTTTAGCTGGCTTCCATTTTGCATCCATTAATCCTCTCCCATTTCCTGGGCTAGTTTCAGCACTCCCCATAAAAGATGTTAGTCATGGACAATTGCACTGACATCCTGCCTTCAGGGACTGCTTTTTTCTGGATGAAGGATGACTTGGTTGCAGGTCTGGGGCTGCTTACAGTGAAAGAGAGGGAGATGATGTTGGAATCATGCATAGTGATTTGGAAGTTATGTGAGTAAATCCAGTAGTGACATCTGACACTAAGAGGCCTTTCCACACTACACTATTATAGTGCTATTATTCCTCTTTCAACATTCTGTGCAATTCTGGGGTGTGTAGTTTACTGAGCCCAAATTGCTCTCTGACTGAGAATTCTAAAGGCCCTTCCCTAAACTGCAAACCTCAGGATTCCATAGGATGTTGAAAGTGGAATAATAGCACTATAACAGTGTAGTGAGGAAAGGCCCCAGGACAGACACATTTCTATGTGTTTTTTGAAAACCTGACCCAGGTTTGAACCTTGGAACTAAATGAACACTAGCATGCCAAGATCAGCCCAAACTATAAAAGATCTAATACTACCTATGGGGAAAAATACTTTCAATAATAATAATAATGAAATATCACTGCTGCAAGTCAGATTTGGTAATTTGCAAAACGCCGATGATGAGATATTTTCTCCTTAGAAATTCAAAAGGTGGAAATAAAAACTGAAAATTGCTTGTGCTGTTTATTTCAAGTGTAGCATCCATATCCTCACTTGAGAAATGTCACGTCATCGCAACAGACGTTATCACCAGCATATGTAATATTTTGAGGAAAGCACACCTCAGTGGCAGAACATGCAATTTCTTCATGCACAGACTCAGTCCCTGTGATTTCTGGTGCAAAGGATGAAATAGCAGGTGATGGAGTGATATGAGCCTGCGGAGAGCTGCTGCCAGTCCCTATAGAAGACACAGGGTTAGATGACACTGAGTTTGATTACTCAAAGCTTCCTATATTTTGTGCTTCATTCTAGTGGAGTGTTTCAGCAGCAGTATGACTCCTGTTGCATGACTTCCTTCATGAAACTGCTTCATGAGCAATCCCATATCTGAAGGACCTTCCACACTACGGCACTTTTGGCATGTTTTTTTCTAGTGCAAGTGCCCCTTGAGCACCGCTCAAATGGGAGCACCGCTCCGTACGACGCACTCCCACTTGCACGGTGCTCATGAGGCTGAAGCAGGGCGCGGGTGCATTTTTTGATTTTCGGCTTTAAGCTGAAAATGCCCCGCACTCGCGCAATGCTCGCAGCACCCTCGTGCAATGCTCGCAGCATCGTGCACTTACCTGCGTGCAGTGCTTCGGCGAGCTGGGCGGGTAGCGCTTCTTCCCCTAGTGCAACCTACAACTCCCATACTGCGCTGCGGAAGGAAGGAAGGGGCGTTAGCACGACGCTTGTACAAACAGGAAGTGACCTGCAGTAGGAAGGAGGGGGAAGCGGCAGCATTTTGAACGAGGCTTCTCACGCGAGACACCCTCCCCCTTCGCGCAAACAGGTAACATGCGAAAAGGGTCTATCTTATTATAGTGCTATGATTCCACTTTCAACATCCTATGGAATCCTGGGATTTGCAGTTTAGGGAGGGGCATTTAGAATTCTCAGCCAGAGAGCTCTTTGGCCTCGGTAAACTACAAAACCCAGAATTCCACAGGATGGTGAAAGCAGAATAATAGCACTTTAACAGTGTAGCGCAGAAAGCCCCTTAAACTAGTCAGAGATTACTCGTGTCTGTTCAGCACTGACCTCAGTGCACCTGGAAGTAACTCACTGAAAATAATGAACCATAATTTCTCCTTTTTTCTTTATTAACTAAGGCATAACTAGGAAATATATTTATATTTATATATTTATATTAGCTATGCAGCAAAATACTACAAAATTCAAAATCCACAAAAGAGTGATACCTTTATTGGTCAACCTAATGCAATATATATATATCATGTGAGCTTTCAAAGTTTTACAAGGTTCTTCATCAGGCAAGGATGCTAAAAACCATACAGAAGAAGGAAAGTGATAGCATGTTCAAGAAGGGGAGTGACTTCCACGTGCATTTATATCTCTCTAGACCATCTTAACTATATTTTGATTGTCATAATAAGGTTATATTACAACTAGCATATATAGCTGGCATTGCCTGGGATTTTATTTTCTCATAAGTAATATTTGTTAGAAATACCTTAGGAATTACTTTAGCTTACCTCAGGAATTAGATGCAGCTGAAATACACAGATTTGAGATTCTGTGTCTCTAATTCCCCAAATTGTCCTCATATTTCCCAATCCAACCTGTATTCAGAGTTATTAACATACAGAGGTTGGGTTTCTGAGGTAATACACTGCCCTCCTCCTTGCTGCTAGCCCTCGTACCCATAGTAACCAGCTAGGCTGGTCTGAGAATTCTAAAGGGCCCTCCCTAAACTGCAAACCCCAGGATTCCATCTTCACAGGCAGTCAATCATATGAGGTCTTCTTGCCTGACAAAGCCAATTATCTGAGCTCTTTTCTGTTTGACATGGACAAAGGGACAAACTTTGACTTTTGTATATCAGATTGTAATGAATGATAGCTTTGCTCTTCTTGCACTGAAATAGGAACAATTTTTAGGTTCTTTTATAATAACGGTTTGGGTTGATTCACTATAAGAATAGGAATCAAGTAGTCTTCCTGATATTGTTATATTGCAACATCCAGAAATTCTTCTCACAGCCTATGCTGGCTTGGGTTGCTGGAAAAGCAGTTCAAAGGCCCCTCCCTAAACTGCAAACCACAGCATTCCACAGGATGTTGAAAGTGGAATAATAGCATTATAACAGTCTAGTGTGGAAATAGCAGTTTCGTGTGATTTGTGCCATAGGCCAGTGGTTTACAGTGTTTTAATGAGTTTTAAGACACTAAACAGGAACAATTTTAGATATTTTTAAGTAAAGATAAAATAAAGAGTAAAAGCTGCAGTCATGACAACAACAGCTTTGCTGGTCTTCTTTTTTGTAACTAGGTACCTAACAAAAATAGAAATAAAAATAATAAATAATAAAACTTTCCAGTCTCAGATTAAAACCTATACCCATTCAGAGGCTTGTTGTCTTTTCCTGTGATACAAACATTTTGCTGTTTTGTTCTCATATTTATCGATCATATCAAATAAAACTGAATTAAAAATAAAATAAAACAAGAACACTTCCTCTGAGAAATCAAGCTGAAGAAACTCAACTTAATTACCATCTGGCTGGTTGTGTTCTCTGTAACTTCCCTGGCAGAAGGCCATGCTCTATTTATTGTAAAGATATTTGCAGGGGAGGAGATGATGCTTCAAGATTATGGCACATCTTGGCTCTTTTCAATCCATAGAATAAGATTGCTGCTAACTTTCCCATGATGTTTGATTAATTTGCATCAGTACCTGGTCTAAATAACAACACAATATTTTATAAAGTGCTATTTGATTCAGGAGAGAGCAGATTTCACATTTGAGGAGGGGGGAATCTCTTTCTTTGTGGCTGTTGTTACAAGAGACCCCAGGGCTACCAACCAGGGCCATTTTGTTTTGTTTCAGCCTGCACTGAAGAATTTATCAAAATTCACCAGTCTCTTCCTATTCTGACAGAAAGAACATTACACAATCTGAATGCAACAGAAATTGGAACTGAAAGGCTTTCCATTTCCTAGTGCAAAATGTTGATGGCAAGAAAGATACAGAACAGAGCTTGATTAAAGAACAGGAACCTTCTGAGTGTGGGCCAGAATTTGCTTTCCATTCCAAAAACAAGCCTTTCACACACATATCTTCTCCTAGCATATCTTCTCCTCGAATTCCGTGGAGATATTTATTGTGTTTTAGCAGCTTAACTCAGAACAGAATACAGATAGATAGATAGATAGATAGATAGATAGACAGACAGACAGACAGACAGACATGGATATAGATATTATTAAAATAGGAAAAAAGAGAAAAGAAAAAAAACAAAGCAAAGTAATATCAGTATTTTTGCAAGCAAAGTGAGTGAACGTCATGTTGCAATGATTTATTCAAAAATTTAAAAAATGAACTTAAATATATATTCAATACAATAGTGCTACCCTGATTATTGGAGGTCCTGGGAGGGACACCTAAATGCGCTCTCAATTAAACAAGTTGGGGAAATTAGATGGAACGCAAGTTAGCAATGCGAGAGGCAGGACAACGCAGCGGAATCTTTTACCCAATGTCTACGGGGACAGGCCAAGCCAAGGAGCACACCAAGTTATAAGAATTATTGAGATCTTTATTAAAATACAGACAAACAGTGTATGCAGCACATTCACACAGATAACAATAGAAAATAAAGGTTGGAGTGGGATAGAGGGAATTTTCAAGAGGGATTGTTGGTTTGGGTGATACGACACCTGTTCTGAAGCCCGGATAGATCACAGCGAAGGTCCGAAGTTGCGCAGTCTCAGCCAATATGACTGAGGGGAAGGCTCACCAAGCAAAGCGGCAGCAAGATGGGATGGGACTCAGGAGCGATCTGAGGATGGTCTCGAAATCAGGGGTTTTTATAGGGAGGAATGTAGCTACAGGCTATTCCGTACTTGAGGGAAACAATGAGTTTCAGGCACGAGACAAAGCTTTGGAAAGGTCAGATTTTAGCATGATTGAGTTAAGTCCAAATTGACAAAGGGATAGACAGTATGCAAATTCTCAGTGCTTGGTATTTGAGTATTCAGCTTGCCAAGTTGCCTGCTTGGGGAAGGGGGTCCTTTGTAAACAACGTGCATACATAATGAGGGTGTTTGCAGAGAGGTCTCCTAAAGCGGTGATCTGGCTATTTCTAGCCTGCCTGTATTGTGTTGGGATATTGCATCGTTTGATGGCCGAACCTAGTTCTGTGCTTGTCTGGGGGCCTCACAAACACGTGGAGAGGGGTGGTGGAAGAGAGCCAAATTATTGATATCAAAATGATATCTATGTCACCTTAAGTGCGGCCCAGCCATGGCAATAACAATAGAATTTTCACTGTATAAATTAAAGTATTGAAATTATACTTCTTTTCTTCCTCTGTTGGATATTTAATATTAAATATGTCCATTTTCTTATCTAAGTTCTTCTGTACTCAAGGATATCTGGTTACAACCATTCCTGACCTTGACAAAATATCTTAAATTTAACTTATTAGTATTTAATTCATAAACCAGATTTTAAATCATTATACCTTAAGATTCACAAGGAGCTTATAGCTTTCTGCTTGGGTATGAATTCTCAATTTCTCAATCCTTACTCATCATTTAGATCACTAGAGAAGGTGTACTAACAAATTTCTCCATTATAAAGGTCCATTCTTTCTGAATTTTTATTTTCGCTTTACCTTTGATTCTCTGTGTTAAAATCTCCATATTTTTCATTTCGAAAAGGTCAGACTTTCCTCCAAATCTGGGATATCTTTTTGCTTTCCATGTTTTCATGAAAGCAATTCTGACTGCTTCACCACAGAGAGTGATGTCCTCCAGTATTTTATAGAAAAGGTTGCGTCTAGTCCATGAATCATATTCAGGAGATCTTACTTTCAGTGGCATGGGGAATTTATGTTGAAAAGTCTCCTTTTGGCTGTTCCCTTGTTTAAATAATTGGGAAAATAAAAAGTATTGCTGACCTATTGGAAACTGGCCATTGACCCACTTATGGATCTTCACTTACCTTCTGCCCACTCTTCTCTAATATATGTACAAAATACCACTGCAAAACAATGGCAACACTGTTTTATTTTTATTTACTTTTTTTCAAAATCAAAATGTATTTCCATTTCATTTTGAATCCCTATTATAGTAAATGTGTTGAACTGAGAGTTTTGAGTCCTAAATTTAGTTGGATTTACCACAAAGAGAGAAAATCTTCAAAGCAGTTTGCTTCATGATATCACCTGTAATATTTCTCCTAGTGATGAAAAATCAATATCTATTGAACATTTCAAGCAGACATCACGAGTCCTGCTAGCTAAAGGACAGAACAAACACTTTTGAATTGTCTGTATACTTGAAAAATGCTTAACTGCAGAGTGGTCCCTTTTCAGTCAATATCCATGGAGCTTCTCTAAGGTAAGTGGTCTGAGTTTTACAGACATAGATACAGACAAGAGCACTGAATAGCTGTGCTGTCAAAAATACACTGTCACAGTGGGTTTGCAGTTTACGGAAGGACATTTAGAAGTCTCAGCCAGAGAGCTCTTTGGCCTCAGTAAACTATAAACCCCAGAATTCCACAGGATGTTGAAAGTGGAATAATAGCACTATGACAGCGTAGGGCAGAAAGGCTCTCTGAGTGTTTTTCTTGAGAATAAAAGAGTAGCCAGAGCATGACACCCTAATGAACAGTGAGGCCCCACTGTAATGATTTTATATATTCTCTTTTAACTGGAATTTTGTGTTTAGTTTGCTGTTGTTCTCCACCACTATCCATCATATCATGACCTAACTCTGGCATCTGGAGCAAAGTAAGACTTCCAGGCACTATGAATCTTGAGAAATAGAATTTTTATACAACACATTTCCAGGTACTTGGGCCACCACTGCTTTATCGTTCATTGTCCCCCTTCTGCTATTTCCATTAACGCTACCATTCCCTTAATTCAATGATTCTATTCAATTAAAAATGAGGTGGGGAAAACAGCACCTGGAAATTTACAATACACAATGAACTACTTTTACAAGGAAGACAGGAAGTGCAATTAATCTGCAAACAGGATCTTTTAAGAGAGCTATGAGATAATGCAAGTCATTAATTCCTCATTAAATTTGGGAAGCCAACCTTTTAAATTCTAATGTGACAATATGCAAGCAGGGGGAGAAATCCCAGAAAATCTGTTTTTCAAGAAGGCACCTTTTCAAAGGATGCTTGAATGTGTGCATTCTGATTGTTAATGGATTAGTAATTAGATGGTTTGGTTAATAGGAGCGTGCTTATTAATGGAATGACTCAGAGAACATGATTTTGGAAGGAAAGGGGCAGTTAATGATGTGTTGCTTTAAAGAATTAATATAACTAAGGGGGCTGATATACAACCTTCATTACCAATTATAATATTTGCCTATCTCCTGCTCTCTTTTCCAAACCGCCCTCCCTTGCATCACTCTTATTAATTTCCATCTTGAACTTCATGGATTGGCAAGGAAAAAAATTGACTGGTAAAAATAAAATTTGGACAGCTGCAATAGAAAAGTGTAGGGCTACTATGAGAGTTGAAATGCAGCAATGAATGCATTGGATGAATGAAATTGAAATGGACAAATCTGAATTTTGGGCATTCTGTAAATGTTTAAAGTCTGCAGACTTTAAACATTTACAGAATGCCCAAAATTCAGATTTGTCCATTTCAATTTCAATTTTTGTGATGAAATCTAACGGAAAGAGTAGGATTTAAAAAGGAAGGAAGGAAGGAAGGAAGGAAGGAAGGAAGGAAGGAAGGAAGGAAGGAAGGAAGGAGCAGAACTATGAACCTGATAATGTATTAAAGTTTTTTTTAAAGTTTTTAAAAAAAAAAACTTTCCAAAGATGCAAATTCAAAAGCCAAATTTAATATTTGCAGATTTTTAAACTGCTTCCAGTGTTCATCAGTATCCCTAACTAGGAATCCTGGAAAGGAATTTAATATTTCAGTATATTCTTTAGAAAGGTTACAGTGCAAGCACAATACTAGACACAGGTCCTTTCTGCAACACACCTTTTTAGGGAGCTGGGGTGCGGGGATCGTGCGAGCCGCCTCCAGCAAGAGGCTCCTGTGTCCCAGTTCCTTCAGCTCCACAGCTGCCGCCCACTCGCACAAGAGCCCTGCCTCTTTCTTCCACAGTGCAGCCTGGGAGTTTCCCAGGCTGCACTGGGGCAGGAAGCACAAGTGCCATAACTCCAGAGCTCCGCACACACAGCAAGTGTGTGCGGGGCCCTGGAGTGATGTGCACCATTTTAAGCTCAAACCCAAAAATGAAAAAGTGTGTGAGTGGTGCCTGCCAGACCCCGGAGTGTTGCACACATTCACACACATTCATGTGATGCCTCACATTCACACGACACTCAAGGGGCCCTTTTGCATGGCAAATGCTGTGTGAAAAGAGCCATAGTGTTTGGATGGCCTTGAGATCCTATTACTCCTTTTTGTGTGGGCTACAAAAGTACAAAGAACATAACAATTGTCATTCATCCAGCATCTGACATGGATGGTTTTCCTGCAACTCCACCAGGAAGCAGCATGAAGCTCAGCCATTTTCAATACAGCTTTGTTGCAGAATATCTGAAAGGCTGACTCCTTCCATATGAGCCTGCCCCCACACCTATGATCACTAGAAGAAGCTACACGTCCCTCCACCCCATTAAGATAGGTTGTGATAATGGGGCTTCCCATTATCTAGACTTAGCTAAAGGGGGAAACTTCCCTCTTCAGGTAAGCCAAGGGTTAATAAAGTGTTGGGATTAGATTACATCATAGGTCATGTGGGTCAGCATCATAGGTCACAGGGTGAGACTTGACCAATCAAAAAGGAAAGAGGTGAGCATCTTCAGGATGCTTCCAAGGGGAAGTTATAAAACTTCTTGCGAGGCCATGTGGAGAGAGATAACAAGAGAGATAACAAAGGGACAACAAAGGAACTGCCAGTAGCAGGCTGCAGGTCATAGGCCTCGCCTCCTGGCCCTTCCTTTTAGAACATCTAAGCCTAGGAACAACTGTGAGTAATTAGAAATAGTTATCTAGTCGCGTTAGGGACTTTTCTGTTATTTTGGAGGCTGGCTGATCTAAAGAATGTATCTGCGCTTTTATATCTGTTCTTTTGTAACTACTTGTAACTAAGCGTGCCTGGGAGGAGGGAGCTTTGCTAATTTGTTAATTTGCCTTGTTTATTTGCATACCTTTAATAAATACTTTCTGTAAAAGACCCTGTTTCTCTCCTTCCCACGCCAAGCTAGGTAGACTGGGGGAAAAGGAAGATCCTTAAGCTTAGGGATGTACATGGTTGGACAGAGTCCCACTGTACTGTTCAAGTGCCCAGAATTCAGTGGGTGGTGGCGGCGAAGATGAATTAACAGCTAAAATTCATAACAGGCTGGAATATACATCCCAGCAGCGCATGGGGACTTTCCAGCTTCACATAGGTTGAACTCTACAAGTGATAGGGTTTTCTCCATAAGTCTAGCTCAATTCATTTTGAGTTTCCAGTGGGAGCTGAAGACTGTGCAATCCTAATTGGCCTTTGTATCATAAAATGAAGGATTGCTGTTCTGGCTGTTTTAAAAACTGTTCTTAGAACTTTCTTTTTCTAAGAGCCATTTTTAAAGAGAATTTTTAAAGTGTTCTAAATCTTGCTTCTTGCAGAAAGATACCATCAGAAACAGAAGCACAGAGAAGATGGATGTTCTCAGATTTTTCCATTGTATTCTATACTCACATTAAAGCAGGTATGGATCCTTGCCTCTGGCCTTACACTCAACCGTTGCACAGTGTCCTTCAGTCCATCTGCTTCTACATCATCTCCTGCTCCATGTTCAGATATCACAAGACTTGGTAGATTTTCCAGAAAAGGTTCTGCTTATTCAAACCCTCATATCTAAGAAATATATGGGGTGTGGTGGAATATTTAGGTGGCTATGTGGGCACCCAATGGAGCACAAGAAAAGAGGTTTTTAGTATAGGTTTCAGTGGTGGACCTTGGTGGGCCCTTGGGAAGAATCTGGATGCTGACATTAGAGTTGGACATTGGAAGTGTCACAATACATATTAAAGGAATATGTGTGTATATGCATGTGTGTATGGAATCAAAATAAGCTGTGTTCAGATGTTACTAATAAAGGCAGGAGGATGCAAGCATAAAGGACATGCCTGCTCCATTGTTATTCTCTTTATATAGATACTAACAGCAAGGATAGTCGTCACAACACATGGAAGCTCTCCCCAAAATCGGGGTACTCAGTTGTCACATTTTCTATAGGGTGACCTGTTTTGGGGAGCTTGAAATAAGTTTCCATAATCAAGCCATACAGAATGCCTGAAATACCATATTTCTTCAATTTTTGAGACCAGGTGCCAGTCACACTCCCGATAGTCCCTGAATGTACACAGCAAAATGACCTTACATCCCAAATGCTAGAGCTGACCTGCTTGGACCACAGCTGGTGTGACACTGCTGTTCCTTGTCCATCCAGAAAGCAAGACAAAGCAATCTAAAATTGTGCCTCATATTATCTTCTCTCAGTCTGTCCTAGAGCTCTGCTTTAGAGATTTTTTTTCTTTTGCATGTGCTTACTAAGGCCAACACTGATAAGCAGTCATGTACTGACCAAGTGCTTTGAGCTTAGTCAGCAAAACACAAGCAAGGGGGGTGGGATAGTGAGGCAGTTGCCTCATGGTCTTATTTGCTGCCTTTGCAACATTTTTAAGTCAATCAATTGTAGAAAAGATACCTTTTAAAGGTATACCTTTAAAAGGTATTTTAAAGTATGCAAACTTTGTTTACTTGCTACCCAGGGCCCACCATTTTCTTGTGTTTCCTTTGGTGTATCTAACAATACTTTTGCTTTAAATAAACTTTCTTGCTCTCAAGTTGACTGCCTGTCTTTTTTTCTATGCCAGAAGGGAAAATCACATGACAACCTGCAGATCTGAGAGTGGTTGCACGCTGCTCTTGAAATGGAGGGATCTCAGTCTGAGGCCATTTAACTGTATATCATCTGCACACCAGCTATCACTTGTGAACACAGCTTGTGTCCCTTTTGGAAAGAGTATAACACCAACTTCCTCTTCTTAGCTCTACAGGTAACTAAGAGAGGAGCATACGAGACAGGCCTATAGAGGGTTTATATCAAGCCTCCCTCAAGTCTCACAAGTGGAGGACCTCTTGTGAGATTTCTGAATTCCGGTGAGATCTCAATTTTCATGGAAGCCTAGAACTCTCACAAGAGATCATTCTCTAACAACATTTGATACAGGATTTATATAGTCTCACCTTGTGTGTACCATCTAGTTTTTGATTGGCTGGGCAATGGAGAGATTCATCTGGTATTGAAATCAGAAAAAAAAAAAAAACTAGCAACCTTAATTTGAACCACTAGGAAGAAAAAAAACTCCAGCATTCCAAGTTGTGCAGATTTCTGTTTGCAGCTGAATTTACAAAGAGAAGAACTCCTCTTTGGATTTTCCCTGAGGGATGTAATATATGACTTTGCTTTCTTCTGGGCTGCTGCAGCTGTGCTGAAGTTGTATTAACTGAAGCCTACTAAATTCAGAATTAGAGGAGTGAGGGATGCAAAGAACATTGTCCACACAAAAGGCAGTTCTGTTTCCAGGATCAAACTCAACTTCATGGCCACTAAATAGAACAAAAGGATTGAAAAGAGACATTAAAAAAACAGGCTGTGGTGTTTGAAGTTAAAAGGCACTAACTGCTGCTAATGAAATATTAGGTCTCAACATTTCAAAATGAAGTAAAATGGAAACAAATTTCAAAGCCAGGGTATAATCTGGAGCTCTTCTTAGAATTTTAGATCAAATATGCATTGAGTTATTAAGGCCAAGTGAAGTAGAAGGCATCATACATTCTCTTGTTCATTAAGGCTACAAAGTCCAGAGTTTTTCTGAGCATCAAAGTCCAGGGAAATTCCCTCCAGAGCACAAGATGATTTAAAGAGTTTCTGTTCTCCTACTTTCACCTCCTGTCACTAGCAACTTCTTTGGATTCCCACAACTAGGCCATGAAAGCATCAAATGCAAATAGATTTAAAAGGGCAATTCTAAGGAATGCTGAGGGACCCTTTTCGTCATATATTCACTTTTCATCTGAGGAACACAAGATTTATGGTCCTCTGTACACATAGGCCATTTCTGCACTACACTGTTATAGTGTTTTTATTCCAACATCCTGTGGAATTCTGAGATTTGTAGTTTACTGAGACCAAAGAGCTCACTGGCTAAGAATTCTAAATGCTTCTACCTAAACTGCAAACTCCAGGATTCAATAGGACATTGAAAGTGAAACAATAAAACTATAACAGTGTAGTGCAGAAATGGCTATACTCTCCAACATTTCACAGATGAACACCAGGACACCTGTGGCCAAACAACATCAGAGTATGGTCAAGATAGCAAAAATTAATGATGAGGTAGACTACACAAGTTAAGCGAAGCTTCAGCCATTTGTTTTGGTCTTAACCTACGTGGAAGGGCAAGATTCAACCCCTTCCTTTCATCTCCACCCTGTTGAATGAATCAAGTACAAACTACTTCCGAACTTTGAACTCCATTTACAGCAACTCAAGTAAGCTGATCCTAAAGTGAGAGGAAAAGAGAGAAACTGGGATATTTTAAAAGGCAGCTGAAAAAGAGGGGTTACAGGGGATTAATTGGGACTTTCTCTGTCAAAATGAGCCATTTGGTGGAGATGAAAACATATTGATCTGATTAAAAACTCCCAGACTGTGCAGATCAGATGTAGTAATTGTGCAGCCCTCCACATGATGTTGAACTGCAACTTCCAGTATTCCTCACTGTTGGCTATTCCAGTCAAGGCTTCTAGGAGTTACAACAGCTGGGGAGCTACATCCTTAGTGTAAACCGAGGCTGGAAACATGTGGGTGCACTACAGTAGGATAGTAGTTTAGGGTTGCACGGTGCAGTGAAGAAAGACAGATAAAATTGTTTCTAGTTGTTGGCAGGAGGAAAAGACTGCCAAACTGCAAGCAGTCTTTTCCTCCAATACTTGGCTTCTAAGTTGGTCCTTCTTGGAGCAATGGTGTTCTGTTCAGGCTAGCTTGGGAAATCATTTCTCCTACAGCAATGGCAATTTTCCAAATCAACTTTCTGAGAAACCACGTGGAGCCAAGTATTGGAGAAACAGGCTGCTTGGAGCAGGCAACAATCCTGTCCCAGTGAATGACTAGCAATGACTTAATCTGTCTTCCATTGCTTCCACTGTACCTGCAGTATTTTTTTCCCTTCCCATGGCTGCTTCATCTGCTAGCATAGTTTTATTTCTTTGTTTAATTATTAAAATAATTATATCTCATCTTAAAACAAAAACTCACAGGATATCACACAGTTAGCAGTTACATTGCTATACCACTTATCAGTTGGAAGCACTCCCTAAGCAGTTTACAATGTATTTAGCTAATTGCCCCCCAACAAGCTGGGTTTTTACTGACCTGTGGAAGGATGGAAGGCTGAGTTAACCTGGAGTCCTGCAGGATCAAACTCACAGCATTGTGGCTGCAGTTATGAGCTTTTAACAACTGTATCATCGGTTATTTAATTAAAAATTAATTAAAATTCATTAAAAATGAAAAACCATTTTTATTTTTTTAAAAGAAAGAGATCATTTAAACAGTCAAAAAGATATTAAAAACTGTGACCATTTAAACCAAGTTAAAATTTTAAAAACCATATACATGCATGAAGTGGATACAATGGTTAAAGATCAACAGGTTCTCCCGTAGTATATTGCTACCAGTGGTGGACCACAAGCAAGGAGAGCCTTCGGCATACAAGGCATGCCTATAGACACTCCCTCAAATACTAGGCTTTAAATGCAATTAGTATCTTCCTGAGTTCAGACCAGAAGCATATCGGTAACTAGTACAAATCCTCTAAAACCAGTGTTGTATGATTTTTATAAGATGCTCCAGTCTGTAAGCTAGCAGTTTCATTTTATGCTGGCTGAACAATCCAAATCATCTTCAAGGGTAATTACACAGAAAGCATATTGAATAATCTGACCAGAAAGTGACTAGTGCATGAACTCTTGTGGTTAGATTACCCTGTCCAGCAAATGCCATAGCTGGTGGATCAGTAACAGAACTGATCCAGTACTGCTCCCAAACTATACATCTCTTCCCTCAGTGGTGTCTATCCTCATTCAGGACAAGTCACGTGTCCAAGTGCTGGACCTAGGAAGCAGAAATCCAGAGAGCTCCTTTCTTATCAAGATTCAGCTTCACTTTCTTGACCTTCATCCAGCCCATTACAGCATGCAGGCACAGCTCCATCTGAATGCGACCATAAGGAGAAGTAGATCTGGGTGTTAGCAGCATTCTGATGGCACCAGACCCCCAAACTCCTAATGACCTTACTTGATGGCTTTATATAAACAGCATGGGGAATAGAATGGAACAGCTTATTAGAGAGATGTTGTGTAGGAACAGAAATCTGCCCTGAAACTGAATTATTTGTTTGAAGGTGATTTGGTTCACACATATATCAAAGCATTTTTGAATGCCTAAAAAATCAGTGTCAAGTTTCAAATGTGAATTTACATACAGTGTTGGTGCAGATGTTTAAAGTTCATATGGGAAAGAGATGGAATGATTTGATAAATCCAAGCATGCAAAAACAACCCAGAAATCTACTGGGCTGTCCATATGTACATTTCATTCTGAAACTCACCATCATAGTCCTTGATACACTAGAGTTTTAATTCCCATCAATATCTAGTGGGTGATCAAGGATATTGAAAAAATCATAATTTTTCATGCTGTCTTCTCAGTAAATGTTAAGTGCCTTGGGCAATGGCTCCCATATCTTCAATGAAGTCAGGGAACACTGGAAGTCAGCAACTCTCTGCAACAATGAACTTGTAACCTGCAGTATGTATAACCATTATATACCACAATACACTGTAGGTATATGATGAAAAATGTAGAAAGCAAAATATATTGTATGTATCATGCACCAACAACACGTTTGGGGAAATTATTCCTTGTGTCATTCTATATATGCATGCAACATAAAGTATATAGAAAATAAGATGTTAGGAATCAAGCATAAATGAATATATCCGCATGTTGTTATGGTCGTTGTTGCTTCTGTTGTGTTGCTGCTGATGTTGCTCTGTGCCTTAAAATCATTTCCGATTTATGGCGACCCTAGGGTCATAATGGGGTTTTCTGAGGCTAAGAGTGTGTTATGTGTGCAAGGTCACCAAGTGGGTTTCCATGGCTGAGTGGGGAATCAAACCCTGGTATCGAGAGTCATTGTTCAATGCTCAGACCTCTACACCACACTGGCTGTATACATCTCCACAGTCTAAAAAAAAAAAAAAGGCTTGGCATTTATTAAGTATACATCTTACACAGCTTAACCCCAGAAAACTCTGTGTTAGGTTCACCTTAGTTTCACCATAGGTCAAAAATGACTTGAAGGCAAACACTATTAGCAACAACAACAATGACAACTACAACATGTGTAGACATGTATATACAAAAATTGAAATTATGGAGTGCTAGATGCTGAAATCAGTGTTAGAGCACATCTATTAAGCTTATTTCTATGAACAGCTTTGATATTCCTTCTTCAAATCCACTGCATGCCAGTTCTATGGGAATATTTTTAAAACAACAACAGCAACAATAACCCATCTATGCATTTTAGCATTCCTTTTTTTCAAAGGACATATAAAGATGCATTAATGGGTGCATTTCCCCCATTCATTAAAACATGTGGATATGTGTTTTAGAAATATACTTAGCATTAATTTTTCCAATGGGCTTGTATTGTCACACTTTTTCTCTTTCTTTTGTGGAGCGTATTCCAAGCCTGAAAATGTATAGATATTCAGCCACAAATTACGTCCAATTCCTTGTTCCCTGTGTGAGGTACACATTGGTTAAAATCCATTTCAAGAAAAACTTAAATGAAGAAAATTTTTCAGACATCATGTGCTTGCACTTGACAATGTGAGCCAATACTGGCATTCTCATAAGGTCTGAGAGATGCTGGCATGAAATATAAGTGTCAAAATCACCTCTGAGTATTTCTTGCTAAGAAAACCCTATAAAATTCATGAGGTCACTATAAGTTGACAGGTGACTTGAAAGCACACACACACACACACACAATTAACACAGCATCAATGAAGCTTCAACTTTGGCATTATTTGTGGATACTACCCTGTTTCAGACCATTGGGAACTGCTCTCTGTTTTCAGTAATCAATGGGGTCAGGAGGTGTGATGGTTTTTATAAGGGACCCGTGGAAAAAAACAGACAGCTTGAAACCACTATGGTAGCTTATTTTTTTGTGAAACAACTATTTCCATTCCCCTGTGTTGATCTTAGTCAACCTCAAAGATGCAAAAAGAGCAAGATAGAATGGGCCATGAATTTAGCAAATGACAGTAATTCCCAAATGATGATAAAAGGCAGAATATTTGACACAAGGCTTCTTTTGTTCTTGACCTTGGAAAACATCTCTACAGAATATAAAATACAAGAGAGAAGGAACAGACACATGCATGTAAACAACACATGATAAATTTTGGAGAGCCACAGATTAATACAATCTAACTCCTGATTGGGGACTGATGTTGGCTAATGTTGTACTGAATTTTTCAGCTGCAAGCAATTTTGAGTCACTTAAAAGTATATTTTTTCACTGTAGAAATGTTTTCGATTGACTAAAAAGCTCTCCCAAATCCTCAACTTTCCAAATGTTTGTATTTCTTCAATTTCTTTTCAGAGATACTGCTGCTAATTTACTGGCAGTATAATTTTGGCTCTCCAAAGAACTTTGTAGCATGACCCCATCCAATTAGGGATCATAGAACCATTTCTGATCTGGAGACATCATTGAAATCAAAGAAGTTACTTCCTATGTCAGACTGTGAATCAGAACTAGGGATTTAAATCTTTTTCCTTCCTCATTTTCTCAGGCAGGGAGAAGTAATTTTCTTACTATTCTCTCCTCTGCATACAAATACATTTTTTTTTCTGCAGGTTTTGAGTAGTACTCATGATTTGGGATTTCAGAAATACACATGGGGATACATAGAAAATAAATTTTCTATCCAGGAAACAATGACCGAGATCTAGATGACAGGTAACAGGAAGTATAAGTGCTCCAAGAGCATGGTTCTTTGCCTTACTCCAAAGAGCATCTAAGTTGCTGTTTTTGCTGTTATTATTTTACTACTAACTAAAGTGTGTTTGTGAAATTTTTCAAATATACGAATTCAAGCTACCCACATTTTTCAAATGTACCTTTGGTTTAAAGCACATTTTTGCATGGAATCCTTAGAAACGTCTAGATTTTTGAGCAGGACGCAAGTGGTCCATTGCCATGTTGAGGAAGCAGAAAATAGGAACAGAGATACAAACTCAGTCAATATTTTTTTCCATATCTGATTGAACTCTAATTACTTTGTTACACAATACTTGACTCACTAAAGAATACGTGAACTCACATTTACTGTAAAATATTGCAATATTTTATATCACAAAAAAGGAAAATATTTGCAAACAATATGACTTCCAATCTTGATCAAAGAATTGTTTAAAGCTGAAGAGGACAAAATACAGACTGCAGGCCTCATGCAGTCCCCAAAGCTATTTTTGTGGCTCATAACCTTCCACTCTCTGAGTGTCTTTCTTTTTTCTTTTTTGCTCCAAGATACACTTTAGGACAGTGATTATCAAACTTTTTTTTTTGCTCCTATGACCCCTTTTACATCAACATGAAGACAATGTGCCCCCCATTCCAGTTCATGTTCTCCCCATGTCCTTTTCTACGCCTCTCTTTCCTTGGCTTTCTAACAGGTTCCTTGTGTCACCCACACCCTTCATCTTAATGCTGAGTTCTCACATTCTATGCCTCCTCGCTTCACTTTCCTCCCTCCCTTATCAATCTTCAACAGAGCACATATGCACACATACAGACTTGCCCTTCTTCTTTACGATTGCTGTACATGAAGGCTGATTTTTCTTGCAATATCTCCCCTGAGCAGCTATCGTACACCCATTAGGGTCCAATCCCACAGTTTGAGAACTAATGCTTTAAGAGTTATGGAGGCATTTCTTCAATGTGCTGCTTTTTTGCCCAATTTTTTTACACCAAAATGGTTCTTTTGTTTTATTTTAAACAGGAGGTAGACAGGAAATGACTTTCGCCAATGGATAATTTTATAGCGCAAAGAAAATGGGAAAAGGTTATTATGGTGTGAGGAGTGCTAAAAAGTGATCCTCAAGACGTTTTGTACTTTAGCTCCCAGAATCCCAGAATCTCTGAGTGTTGGTCAAGCTGGCTGGGGCTTCTAGCAGGTGAAATAGAAAACAGTGGAAAGATCACATATAGGAGACATAAGATGATATTGCAAGCCTAAACACCTAATAATGGGACAAGTCCCACCGAACTCAGAAGGACTGACTTCTTAGTAGGCACTTCCATGAAGATTAAGGGTAAAAGTGTCTATCTCTCAAAAGTCTCTATCTCTCAAACTGTGAAAAGTACCACTGAATTCACTAAGACTGCTTCTGAGCAGACCTGTATTGAATTGTACCACATACATCTTCAAAGGTCTATGATGTGTCCTACCTGGGCAAATCCTCCTCTAATGAAAAACAGGGACAATAACCCAGGGAATAGGCCTCAGAGAGAGCTAGAGGTAGTTGGTAGTTTTACCCTGGGAGTAGTTATATGGTGTTTTTTTTTTTTATTATTTCTCCAGAAATTTTGGAGTAACCTCCTTTTTTCTTCCAAAATAAGAGCTAGTTAATACTTATCAGACTATACTGCTTAAAGTTTTCATTAACCATGCTCATCTTCTGACCTATATTCTGAAGAACATTCAGCTGGTGTCTCTTAAATTTGTTTGTCCTTATTTTAGGTTTATTGATGTTATTAATTCATTGTATATTTGAGTTTTAATTCCTTGCATTCATTTGTTTAAGTAATTAAAGTTTTAAAAATGGGCACATAATTCTTATCAATTTTCAGTCAAACATATTTCCAAGAGTCTCTTGAAAATGCTTAACTACTTCAAAAATGTTAACAAAATTGAATACTAACAGTCTTTCAAAGTGCACAGAAAGGAATAATGTACTATATGAAAATCTTAATGCATCTAGGTCTAGCAAATATTCTAAAAATGTTACTTGAAATAAAAAATGCAATTGGATTGAGCCTTTTTTTTTTTTGTTTCTCCATGCAAAATATATGAAAATCAATTTTGTCTTCACTATTCTGTTGGAGATTACAAAAGAATGTCCTATTTATTTACTGGGGCTGAATCAAAAACTTAGAGCAAAAGGAAGAATGAAGAAAAGGCAGAGCCACTGCATAAAATAGATGGTGAAATGCTCACAGAGGACAGAAAGAAGTCTGAACTGTTTAATTCTATCTTTTCCTCAATCTTCACCAAAAAGGAAAACAGTAGGGGTGAAAACAGAATTAATGATTCAGTAAGAAGACTACAGCCGAGGACAACTAATAAGGTAGTAAATAAATACCTAGATGTAAATGAATTTACATCTTTAGGGCCAAATGAAATGCATCCAAGAGTACTAAAGGAAGTTGCAGATGTAATCTCAGAGCCATTGAGAATTCTTGGAGGACAGAAGAAGTCCCAGCAGATTGGAGGAGGTCAAATGTTGTCTTCATATTCAAAGGTGGGAGAGAGGATTCATGCAACTACCAGTCACTCAGCTTTATGTCATTATCAGGAAAAGTTCTAGAACTGCTCATTGAAATACAGTCAAACCTACACATTCACTAGAGTTAGGGTTGCGAGACCCTGCAAAAGTGGAAGAAACACAAATATCAAAATGTATACTTGTCTGTGGAAAGAAGGATGAAGCATGGTGGGGAGAGCAGACACCCAGGGTCCAAACAGGTCAGGGAAAGGAAAAGGAAAGTGCTTCATGGCCTAACCAGAAATGCCAAAAGGAAAAGTTCCCCTGGAAAAAAATTGCTTTAGCCGAGGTGGCAGGGGTTGGAGAAACTCTCAAATAATCAAATCTGTGACTGTTAAACCTGCAAATATGGAGGGCTGACTGGGCTAGCTTTCCTCTGAAGATTTTTGCTTTCCTCTCTGTCTCTCTTTTTATGTCCCACATGGTGGGTTCCCCTCCCATTTCTCAAAGGAAAGGAAAGAAAGAGCTCTGCAAAGTTGGAAGTGGAAAAAGGGCAAGATGGGACAAAGCCAGTAATGCTTCCAAAATGTGTTCCCTCCTCAAAAACTGAAGAGCGTGAAAACTGAGCACTGACCTATTTCTTGCTTTATCATGAAATACCCATTGCATCTACATAATATTTATGGTACAAACAGCAGAAAAATTTCTGTATGCTCTATATATCTATATGTGTGTGTATGTGATTCGACACCATCCAAGCCACCTTAATGGGCTCTGCATACTTAAATTGTGCTCTCTGTCTTTTCCTGAGCTATTGTACCAAATTATCCTGTTAAAAATACATACAAATGTTCTCAGGGTTCCTGCTGAGCAGTCTCTAGGCAGCCTCAACTTCACCTCTATTGTTTTGGCTGTTTGAAATGTAGCTAATATAATTTGAAATATATTGTGGCATTTACTGGACCAGATCTTGCTCACCAGGCAGATTCCAACCTGACAATATGTTAGCACACTTTATTGACTGAGACCGATTTTAAATTAAATAGCATAATGCTCTACATTAAACATTTGAAAGAAAACACTGTCAATAGAAACTGGTAGGAAAAGTCCAACACAGATAGTCACCCCCTTAATAGCAGTTACCTCCCTTTGCCTACAGTAAATCATTCCTTGTCAGTAGTTTTAAGCCATAAAACTGCAAATAAGGCAAAATTGATTTCTATCGAGAACTACACCTCCGCACAACTTAATCCGTAACTGACATAAATTGCCAACACAACAAACCTAGATGACAGTAAGTAATTTTGCTGCATGTTAGGACATACACACACGCACACGCACAGACACACATTGCCAACTGCAGCTAGAAAGCATAGTGGAAATTGAAATAGAAAACAATGGTTGTTGCAGGAATACATTTCAGTTGTTGCAGAAACACAATTCTAACCAAGTTAACATTTAGTTAGTTAGTTTCTTTTAACATTGGTTACAGCACTGTGTGATTGGGGCATTTAGAATGCAAATGTCAGTGTTTGCCAAACATTTCGGTAACGAATGATTTTCACCATATTTATTAGCACACACTTCCCTATTATAGATTTAGTGATACATGGGAGTAAACATTATGAACTTGTGCATTATATTTGAGCAGATCTCAGGGGTAGTGGGAGTAGGGAGGACACATCAAATGCTTTATTATTTTGATATGTGTCACTGAGTCATAAGAGACCAAACTTGTCAGAAAATGATTTTATAACGCTGGTTGCCAGGTTACTGAGAAACTTGCCAAACTGCAGAGTGGAAAGCATTTGAACATTTTTCATACAAGCTACAGAAAGTGGGACTGGGAAACAGGGGGTTCTAAATGAGGGCAAGGGGAGGTATTTTGAGATGTAGCAGTTTGAGTATTGGACTGAGATTTCAGGACATGAGGCCTCAAATCCCCACTGTGACATGGAAACTCACTGCGTGACCTTGAGCAAGTCCCATTCATTCTGCCTCAGAGAAAGATAATGTGATATTCACAGGGCAAATTCCCACTGAAATCCCGGTAATGGATTTGGCTTTGGGTCTTCATAAGATGGAAATGTCTTAAAGGCATATGGCAACAAGATATTTCAAGAGGAAAGAAAATAGACAGGGAAAGACAGTAGTTTAATTATTCCATTTACTTTGAATACGGAGAACTGCTTAATTGTGGTAGGTCACATTCTTATCCCATTGTTTAGTTCCACTGTCTGCAGTCTGGATGATTGAAGAAGTCATGGTCCCATCCCTTTGCCTTTGCTGGATTCCTGATAGAAGCATCAGCTGGAGACTTAGTACGTTCCACCTGCTGAAAGGTATATGAAGCCAGATAAATTCCTGCAGCACTGCACAAGATGGCTGATTTCCACTTCAGGACTCAGCCAGCTCTGGAAGGACCAGCTGTGTGTGCTTCACTCCCCACTCAACTTCTCAGCATGGGAAAGGCAAACCCAGACCAGTCAGCCAGAGTTTCACGAGATGAATCCCAACTCAGTTTCCCTGCCCTGTTCTGTTCCAATACATTCCTACAGGAAGCAATATTTAGCCATTCCCCTTATGCAGGTTCCCAAACCAGGAACAGGAATAATACAGGTGCAAGGAAGAGCAGAGACAAGGAACACTTTCTTTGCCAATGGTTGCATTGTGTCTCTGAATACCACAGAGTGAAGATAAACCTTCTTTGGGAGGGAGATACTGTAATTATGCTCTGTGTGTTGTGTGTGTGTGTAAAAAAACTGACAAGCCAACACAAGAAACAGGATGCTGCATGGCATGGGTCTTTGTTTTTTTTCTAAGTTGTATACTCATTGTATTTATTTTAGTATTATGTTACAAGCATCAGAATTTGCAACATTCACTCTGTATGGAAAAAAATGTATCTGAGCTACTTGACAGTCAGTTTAAATCAGATCAAACAGTTGCCAGACATTTCTAAGTTGCCATCTGAATGAGGACAAAGCCAATGTGTTGATGTTTACAAAGTAGAGCCAAATATATTATTAACAATGGCCCAGCCCACTTATTTTGTCCATCTGTCTCAAACATAGTAAGGTCCTTGGTAAACAGAGGAACGTAATGAGATTCCTGTGGGATCAGATCAAAGGCCTCCCCTTTCCCAGCATCTTGACCAAGAATATGATGTGTGCATTAGATGAGAATGCAATCCACTCATGGGCCCTCCAACAATTAATGTTCAACAGCATACTGTAGCTCAGCAAGGAACGGCTGAGAGTGTCTTTCCATTCATTTTGTAATAAGAACTCAGAAGTAAGTGAAAATTTCTTCATAAATGGGTTAGGAAGGAATTTGAAGTTGTTGAGTTTTTTTAATTGATTTTGTGGGAAAGTAAAACTGACATTCATGCATTATCTAAGACAGAACTTTGGGTGCTTATTTTTGGACTGAATCCCTCTCCATATCTGTGATGCTGTGATGGTAGATCCATCCAACTGTAATCTCAAGCCACCATTTTTCCTCGCGCTCATTAGTGCCTCTGATAAATGTTTCCTTCTTAGATTTGTCTAATCCTCTCTTAAGGCACAGAAGAAGTGTGTCATTAATGCCATACTGCATTTAAAATGCAGCTTATAAATGTAAAAGTATCAGAATCAAGACATTTCTACATCAACAGCAAAGAAAGGCACATTAGTCAGGTTCTCATCTTCAGTAAGAGGTATCCAGGGGAGATTATTGGTATCCATATAGCAGCTTTATCTGCAGCAGCTGCTAATGGCACCAAATTTAATTGAAATAAATCATCTTATGGCCTTAATTCTTAGATCTCTCAACATCTCTACCTGGTTTTAAAGTAAAGATCAGATTATGTATTTGCAACTTTATTATTAAGCAACATGACCTGTGACTCATCACAGCTTGTTTTCTAATCAGAAGATTTTGCAGAATACTTTGGCAATTTTAGTAGCAGAGAAAAATGGAGTTATTAAAATCACTTTAAAAAGCATCAATAGGTCCTTGGAGTAAATGGATACTTTGTGGCTAAGATTTTCTCTAGTGTCAGAGCTATCGCTCCTGAGAAAAATGAATGCCTATTGAATCTCTGTGATTAATGAAATCCTGAGAAGGGCTAGAGGGCTTACTTGACTAGTTACTCTTTTAAAATCCCAATTGAGAAATCCATTCCTATTCATTAAAAAATGTCATGATGTGCTTAACTTTAGTCACATGTTAAAGTACCCTTAAGTGAGATTTCTATAGACACTAGAAGTTTGGGGAATTCTTACTCAGTGGAGTTTTAAATACATTTGGCAGTAAAATTTTTCAAAGTCAAAGCTGGAACACAATGCATATGAACAGACCATCAAGCACAGGTACTCATGACTAAACAAATGTGCCTTTTTTAGACATGACAGCATAGACATGGAAAGGCTGCATGTTAATGAACAATATTGGCCATTTCCACATGGAGTTTTTTAAATGGGGCAGAGCGTCCTCCAGGGAGGATGTCTGCACCTGGGACTGGAATGGGTTGGACCTACTGAATGTAGATCTGCAGTCCAGCCTGCTCCCAAACGACCCCAAGTGGTCATCCAGCCTGCTTTTGAAAGACCGTTAAAAACAGATCTTTCAAAAGCACGGAGCACACCGTTGCGAGCCTGAGATCTGCTGGGGGGGCGGGCTTTAGGCTGGCAAGCTTCAGCGGTTGGTCGAGACTCTCGACCAACTGGAAGCAACCATTTTCGTCCCTGGAGCAGTGAGAAGCGGCAGCCACGGACTGCTCTGGAAAAGCGTGGACTGGACCAGAGAGCCCAAAAGTCTGGTGAGTAGCGTCACAGGGCGATTCCCTCACTCCGTGCAGAAATGGTCATTGTTTATGATGCCACAAAAGAATAGCAAAGAATTGGTGGCCTACTAGATACTGGAATTAAATCCCATTAGGCTCACCCAACATGGGCATCACTCAGGGGTGCTGAAGAGTTGTAGACTGGGATCCTAGAACACACTAGTGAAATGTGAAGCTCTGCCAAAAATAACCATGCTCCCTCTTCTTTAGTTACTTATCTGTTGCCAGGGTGCTCATCCTCACACCCATGTAGTCACTGGAGAAAGATGGATGGGGAGCAGCCAGGCAGTGTTGCAGCAACTGGATGCAGAAAAATGCCATCATCCTCCAATATCTTGTTCCCAAGCCCAATTCAAATTGCTAATGCAGGGACAGGTAAACTGATGATCACCAAATGTTAGAGATGACAACTTGCACAATTCTTGAACATTGACCATGCTACACTGTCCATGGCTTCCAAGAGTTGCAGTCCAAAACTTCTAAGGGACAGCAGATTATCAATAAACAGGCTAGAGTGCTTATCTACAAAATCTCAAGTAGTTAAGAGGCACAGGTACTTAGAGTATCACCTTCAAATACCCAAATTCTCTATTCCTCTATGAAATCTCCTGCAGATCTTGCCAATTGCGGGTAACAGAAAGTATCTTCATATGCATGTATTAAATTCTAAATGACAGAAGCATGTGCTAAAGGGATCAGTCTTTGCAGTCCCTTAAGAACTTTGAATATTTTACAAAAATAATTTACATCAGAACACTCTGACCCAGTCTAGCACTCAACAGATATGTAGAATGAAAATTTGATTACCTCCAGTCAACATTGTGCGAATTTTCATCCCATACATTTGGAGGATACAAATTTGGGAAATGCTGGCTTACATGCACTGGTATGAAACAGCAGGTTTTACTCATGAACATATCTATTTGTCTATCTATCTGTCTATCTGTCTGTCTATCTACCTACCTATCTGTCTATCTATTTCTTCTCTCATGTATAAATCAACCATTCATGCAATCATGTTGCTGAAAAGTATTTCATACGTCATCAAATCCCACCCTCACCATGCAGGAATCCACCTCTAAAGTTTCTCTGAGAGGTGGCCATCTCATCCATCTCATCCATCAGCTTTGTTTAAAAGTATCCAGTGAAGGGGAAGTCATAATCTTCTGAGGCAGGACACTCTGATGTCAAACAATTTTTATCATCCAAAGGTTTTTCTTAATATTTTGTCAGAATCTTCCTTCTTGTAATTTGAATCCACTGGTTTGGGATCTACCTTCCAAAGCAGGGACAAAGAAGCTCCATCCATCTTCTGTATGACAGCCTTTCAGATATTTGGCTGTCATTCAGCTTCTCAGGCTTCTCTTCTCCAAGCTAGCTCCCTAAGCCTTCCTTATAGGGCCTGGCTTCCAGACATAATCTTCATCTCTTTCTTCTCTGGGCATGTTCCAGTTTTTATGATGCCTAGAACTGGATAGAGTGACCCAGATGACATCTGACCAAAGTAGAATGCCCAGATCAATAAAAGTAATGGTATTACTTTGAGCACTACCTGTAGATCTAAGTGCAAATTAGATATGATATTGCTGCTAGATCAACACAATAGAAGGAGAAGGAGAAGATGAGACCTTAAATGCCATAGAAGAGGGAATATGTGTAGGAGAATGATTCAAGGCAGTGTCTCTAGGGAGACAGATTTAAAATCCTTTGCCAACTTCCTGATTCAACTGAAACTTTTCTTTCACTTCCCCACACCTTTGTTAAACTGCTGGCAGGAGTAAAGTGTCTGCTGTTTCCTTCCATGATATTTTTAAGAGCTTTGAAAATAGATGACTTTGGGTCAACAACAGTATAGGGTCCAGATCAAGGGAAGTAGCAGTGCCACTCTTTATTGTAAGCACTGTTCAGCAGTTAAATGCACTGCCCAGTGGGTGATGGTGTTACCCTGTTTTCTGGGGGTCCCGGAAGGGACACCTGAATGCGCTCTCAATTATATAAGTTGGAAAAATTAGCACAGAGCACAAGGTAGCAATACGAGAGGCAGGGCAACAGAGCGAGATCTTTTACCCAATATCTACGGGGTCAGGCCGAGTTAAGGAGCAAACAGAATTGAAATAATAAATGTTGTTTTATTAAAGTACAATCAAACAGTGTATGCAGCACACTCACACAGATAACTATAGAAATAAAGGTTGGAGTGGGATAGAGGGATTTTTAGAGGAGTTGTTGGTTTGGGTAATACTACACCTGTCCTGAAGCCCAAGTAGTCTGCACCAGAAGTTAGGAGGTATGGAGTTCTCAGTACGTGGGGCTGAGGGGAAGGCTTGCCAAGAAAAGTGGCAGCAAGGCGGGATGGAAGTCGGGAGTGATCCGAAGAAGCTCTCAAAGTCAGGGGAAGATGTGACCGTAGGCTAGTCCATACTTGGGCGAAACAATGAGTTTCGGGCTGGAGACAAAGCCTCCAAAAGGTCAGAATTTAGCATGATTGAGTTAGGTTCGAATTGACAATACAGTAGACAGTATGCAAACACAGAGTGCTTGACAGATAAGGATTCTTCTAATCAAGCTGCTTGCTCAGGGCAGGACACTCTTTGTAGGTAGCGTGTATACATAATAGAGTACTTGCCTTTGAGGCCTCCTGAAGCGGCAGGACAGCTATTTCTGGCCAGCCTGTATTGTTTGGAATATTACAGCAATTAGCAGTCATGCCTGTTTGCGAGCTTGTCCGGGGGACCTTGCAGCACATGGAGAGAAATAAGTAAAGGAAGCCAAATTATTGATATCAAAGTGATATCTAATATCCCTCAAGTCCGGGGTAGAAACTGTGGTAACAGCGGATTCTCCTTATTTGAAGGTTGGATGGCTATTTAGGTCCATCCACCTTTGGTTATGTTCATGGCAGAGTTGAGTTAAATGTTCCTTGAGGCGTCTTCCATCTTTACGGGCCTTTCTGCACTACACTGTTAGAGTGCTATTATTCCACTTTCAACATCCTGTGTAATTTTGGGGTTTGTAGCTGACTGAGGCCAAAAAATTCTCTGGCTGAAAATTGTAAATGCTCCTCCCTAAACTCCAAACCCCAGCGTTCCATAGGATGTTGAAAGTGGAATAACAGCACAATAACAATGTAGTGTGGAAAGGTCTTAAGATTCCATTGTTCTATGATTACTAACCAAACTTCATACACTATCACTCAAGTTCTGTTCCTGTATTGTATACAGTTTGGCACTATGAAACTAAAGACATAAAATATCACAATCAGAAAAAGAATTTTCTCTCATCTGCATATTATATAAAAATGGTAGCATAGTTAAAGTGTATATGAGAGAAGCTGCTGAAGCATGTTTGGCTATGTTTATGATCTCTGTAAGTTTTATATTGCATTCCCTGAAAGATAATTAAAACTACTTTCTTCTGCAATTGAATTTAAACCAACCAAACACAACTGGGCCATTTTTAAAATTTAAATAACTGAAATGACACCCATGAACATTTTAATGAAAACAATAATAACATCAACTTTGTACTATCTAAGGAGAAGCAATTCATTGTCTCATTCTGGTTTTTTTCCCAGTCCTACATTCAAAGGATTTCTAAACAGTAATAAGGATTGCCCCTCCCTACCCCTTTTAAAGCAACACTTGCAAATAGAAAAGCTCTGGTTATAAACATTAACCAATCAAACAGATAAATGATGTGATTTTTAAAATGCATCCATTTAATTTTCACCAGGCATAAGAAAAATAAAGTGGATTTCCTGTTCTTCGTTGAGCCAAACAGTGGGAGGGAGGTTTGACTCACTTCTGTAAATAATTCTGAACAATTTGCTTTACAAGTATCTTCCTGCTGTGCATGGTATCGACTACTGACCCATTATCAGTAATATCCATATTATTGTGGAGATCCGGTGAAGATCCTTACTCCACTGGGCTAGATGTGGCTGAACGTGTTCCCCATCAATCCAGTAAGTCTTCTGCTGATACCTCTAATCTGTGATCAGAGCTAATTTAAAGTTTGACAATCTGTTGCTTGGAAATGACCTCTAGTTCATAGCTACCTGACTTGTTGAATGGAACTGAGCTTTGGTTTGAAAGTCAGAGAGCCATGTTTTTGGGTCTTACTTCAGAGTATACATGCATAATGTCAAGCTGTACCTGTTAGGAAAATGTCCACAATGATGAAATTATATTTGGCAGTGCCAACTTCAGCATCCGAGAGCCAGTGTGGTCTGGTGGTTTAAGCAGTTGACTACAAACCTGGAAACTAGGGTTCAACTCCCCTTTGGAGACACATTGGGTGACCTTGGAGCATCAAACACTCTCAGCTCCAAAAACACTGTGGTAGGTTCACCTTAAGGGTAAAAATAAGTTGGAAATGACTTGTAGACACACAACAACAACAACAAATTTAGTCTTTCCTTTGGCCATTCTCACCGAAGGAATATGGCCTTTGGAACCCAGATTACAATTCTGCTCCAAGACTAAAAAAAAGATTTCCACTCCTATGCTAAAATTCTAGGCCAAGAAGTTCAGAAAGGAAAAGTGAGAGGTTATGCAAGATTTTAAAACTACAGCCTAGAAATTTAGTCAACTCTTTATTTGAAAGGTAAGGTTTCTGTAGCTTCCCTATTGCAATGTTTGTTGATCTTTTTGGTTGTTAAAAAAACAGAAACCTAGCTCTACTTACCTCTTACCTGTTTCTATATTTTCTTCTTTGACTTTCCTAAAAATTTCCATATATATGAAAAACTTGAATTCTGCTAAAAATGACTATCTTCAGATGGTATGTTTTGCAATATTATTATTATAGGTGGGCCAAGAAGAGAAATCTAGGGCAAATTTGGGGAAGGTTTAAAATGAAAGGGGAGTTTCATGCTAATTTTGGTGGAAGTGAAAGCTCACAATTCTACTATAGAGTAATCTTTTTGATCATTGTCAGCTGGTGGCCACCATTCACTCTTTCACAGTGATACTATATAACCCTGTGGCATAATTCTCAGGGATTGCTAGGAGAACTTGGAGGCTGCCAATGATTGACCACAAGAAGAAACAACACATCGGACAACAGTATTCCCATTCCACCAAATGTTGCTCTTAGCACTGTGATAATGAGATTTCCTTCCATTCTTTAGGACCTGTAAATGAGGTTATAAAATTGAGCAGGATATTTCATCTTAAACATGGTTCTTTAATACAGCACAGAGATAAGGAACATGGTTGCTCAGGGAAAAAACAAAAAAAAAACAAAGAAACAAAAAGGCTATCTCTCTTATCATTGCAGATGGTACAGAAACTGATATTTCCCCTCTTCCTTCTTCCATAGTGACTAAAGAACCCCCCAACTAAGGCCATTTCCACACTATTGTAGTGCTGTTGTTCTACTTTCAATATCCTATGGAATCCTGGGGTTTGCTGTTTAAAGAGGGGCATTTTGAATTCTCAGCCAGAGCTCTTTGGCCTCAATAAACTACAAACCCCAGAATTCCACAGGATGTTGAAAGTGGAATAAAAGCACTATAACAGTCTAGTGCAGAAATCGACTGTACAGCCTCTGGCACCCCCCTCCACACAGCCATTCTGTTCCCAAGGGGAGCAGGAAGGGTCACAAAAGCATCTGACTATGAACCTGTGGCCAGACACAAAATGATTACAGCAGATCTCCCCACAAGTGTAAATGTTTCATGTCTGACTATTGTCTGACTATTGGGACATAGCTTTGCAGGCAGAAAGCTTCAGAGGCAACATGGTAAGTCAGGGGTGGATATTTGACCCAGCCTATTCTAGGTCTGCATGCAGCACTATTATGCTATGCTGAGCCATGCAAGACTATGTTCTTTATATGTGTAACTATCACTTTTTAGCCCACCAGTGACCAGGGCTTCCTGGTTTTATGAGAAAAACCTTAAATCTTAGTGACATTCAATTTATTATGCTTCATTCCCAGGTTTTAGAAAATATCCCTCTCCCCCTTTTTTTCATTTTGTGTGTATGTGTATGTGTTTAAATCATTTTTCCCACTTAGGCAGTATATCTTGAATCTTGGTCCTGTATCAACAATATATGTGGTCCTTGGTTGTTTTGATTTGGAAATATTGTCATAATTTATGTCTGAGTTGGTCAGTGGTGTGCAGCTTGCTGCTTTTCCTTTGTGCACTTTTACTGTATAAATCAGGGACATGCAAGGCATTAGTTCAGCTTTATCAGTCTCTGTATGTATTTTCTTTTCACTGCTGAACAAACAAGATTTATAAACTGCTGTGTCAGTAGCCTTCACAGTGAATGGGGAGGTGAAAGTGGAACCAGAACTGAAAGAAGGGGAAGGGACACAGAGAACAAGAGTAAAGAAAGGGCTCAGAAGTAGAAAATGAACATTTATAGCCTGGCTATGTAAAGGAAATAACCAAGGTCGTCAAAGATGTGATAGAATCAGCTGGCTCCACAAAGCAATGCAGTGTAAAGACCTTAATCTCAGCTTTGGTTGGCAAGAAGATTACTGTCTGCAGTTTAGCAAAGCTAGCCTTGCACTGTCTCAGGGGAGGAGAGCTTGTTAATGGTCAGTAGGCTCCTCCGTTTCTTCTTTCTGAGACAGCCTTCCTTTCACAAAGTGACACAATGAGGCAATGGTGCCTATATAATATACATCACTGTACAAGAAACAAAATGGAATGTGGGAGAAGCCCATGTAGTTAGCTTGTGTTGAAACTCACAGTTAAATGCTACTGTGTGCATCTGTGTTTAGGGATAATACGTGTGCAGCGTACTGTAAAGCTGTTCCTCTGAAAGTCTTTCAGGTTCAGAAATATGATTCTTTGTGTTATGATGACCTGTACCATGGTAATATGATTGGTTTTGGTTGATTTGAATGATAAAATTTGAGTCCAGAACCCCTAATAGACATGACAACCTCACCACTGAGAGCTGCCCTGCATCTCTTTCGCAACTGGCATGCTTGCAAATTTTGTTAAGTTCTTACATAATGAACCAGATGTAGTCCTATCAAATTCATTAGGTACTTCTGTTCCTAGCATGGAGAGGATCACATTGTGCTTGTGTCCCACAGTGCTCTTAATGATGGTGCTCTTGTCTAAAAAGAGGTGCTCAGTCTAAGTGAGTGCCACCAATATGACCAAATATATGAGAAATCAGACTCAAACTTTTAACAGTCCTAGTCATAGGGAAAATTGACTGTGCCCCTTAATCTATACCCATAAGTGAATGCGCAAATCTGTAAAGTTTACCTTCTCTCACAGGAGAAAATTGAAATGAATTTAAAGGGAGAGGTATAGTTCTCCTGCTTTTTAACCATAAGTCTTTGCTTTGTTGCTGTGGTGGTGGTGGTGGTGGTGGACCTTCAAGTCATTTCTGACTTATGCCAACACTAAGGTGAACCTATTGCAGAATTTGCTGGGGCTGAGAGTGTGTGATGTGCCCAAGATCACCCAGTGGGTTTCCATGGCCGAGTGGGGAATCGAACTCTGGTCTCCAGGGTCATAGTCTAATGCTCAAATCAATACAGCACTAGTCCCAATGCCAGGTCTGAATGAGATTCAGGGCAGATCTCAGTGTTATCAGGAACACATTTAGCAACAGTAAATATGCCAGAATGATATGCAACATGTAGTTATATTGTAATGAATATGCAACAATAAATACACCAAGAATAAGAACCCAACAACTGACCAAAGATATCATGCAGTCATCATAGTCCTGAAAGTAATAATTTCTATTTCAGACTTTTTCTGGTGACCTGTTGATAAATATGTGACTTCATTTGTCACTATTGAACCTCCACATTGTTGGGCAGGATAGTTTCAAAAAACAAAGTAAGTTTTTTGCAGAGGTGTTGGAAAGATCCTTCTAAAAGAATGAAAGTAGCAAGGTGTTTTCTAAAACTACAGACTTCTCATCACACTGCTTCAAAACACACACACACACACACACACACACACAAAACATATATAGTGTACTATGGGATGCAGTCTGTGCTGATTTGCTGCACTGGCAGTAAAGCCTTAAAAGAGTCTTCATTAAACATTCAAAGTTGGCTTTATGAGCCTTGATTCAAATTTTGATTGTTATGGTGGTTTTATATACATATCTGGCATGAGTAACGTACCTGGAATTTGGATTTAAATTGCAATCGTAAAGTTGTAAGTATTTACCATTATTTCATTGCTTCTTCTAGCTCATATGCAGAACTACTTTGACCTGAAAAGAGTCATTCTAGTGCTCAAAGGATAGACTCTATTGGATTTCTTACCACTAGGAAGATGCACTGTTTTGGTAGTTTTAATTTTTAAAAAAAATCTCTGAATGTCTTACAAAATTCCTGAGGTTCTTTCTGAAAGTTTTGGTGGTATTAATGTTATTACTGGTTGCTTTACATCATGTTTTCTAAAACTCTCATCTTCCAAGTGTTTTGGACATGAACTGATGGTGTCAAGTAGGTATTTTCATACTGGGAACCATTTTTCATGAGTGTAGAACATAGTCCTAACCATTTTAACCCAGATAAAAGGCCCCACTTGCTTGGATGGCACCCATAATGATGTGAGGTTTACTCATTGATATTCACAACCTCAACAAAGACAACAAAAGTGTGTTAACACATAAGACACACTGCTAAGGAAAATGAAACCAGCCATGAGATTCTTGACATTTTGGGACTTGAATGTGACAAACTCATGGCACGTATGGGTTCATAGGAATAAATCAACTCATTCAAAATGTGGTGCTGGAGAAGAGTTCTATGGACTGCTAAAAAAGACAAATGAACAAATCTCAGAACAAATCGAGCCTGAATTCTGCCTAGAGGTCAAGATGACTAATTTGAGACTACTTTGGCCATATCATAAGAAGACATAATTCCCTATAAAAGACAATAATGTTTTGTAAGGTCGAAAGCAATAGGAAAAAAGGAAGACTACATTACAGATGGATAGACTCAATCAAGAAAGTCCCTGAATCTGAAAGATCAGAGCAGGGTAGTTGAAGATAGGACAACTTGAAGATCTCTCATTCATAGGGTCACCATAAGTTGAAGTCAACTTGACAGCAGTTGACAACAACAACAACAACATTAAAACATGTGATGAGCAATAGTTTCTAGTTACTTTCATAAATTACTTTTCAGGAACATTTTAAGAGGTATTTTGAATAGCAGTTTTCAAGTTTTATGGCATCCTGTTATCAATCTGATTTTTTTCTTTCAAAAATGTAATAGAAAGTAATCGAAAAGCAATAAGTAGTGCGGCAAGTAATATAAGCAGTTACTTTAAAAATATTGTAATGCAGAGTGAGAATGGTTAGAAACTCAACTGTAATAAGTCAGTTTGTGAAAGGTAACTTTCTTGCCAAGCTCTGGAAGCAGATGAGCACTTACATGTTGATTCAATACACGAGTGTTAATTATAAAAGAGAATTCACATCTGGCATTCTACTGCTGCCTTTGCCCTGAATTATATTGGCACATTGATTCCAGTGATAAGACAAGGAAAAGAGACTCCTTGGCAGAGAGAGGTTCTCCTTCAGACCCAAGGCCTCAAACTATGTACGGCTTTACAGTAAATGCTATCACTGCCCCTTAAATTCAGTCTGGAAACTTATTGCCAGCCTAGGCAGCTCTCCTTGAACTCATGTCACATGGATTCTGTAAGGTGATCCTTTCAGTGATCTATGTGCTGAGTTTTGCACTATGGTGGGAGATAATCCTGTCAACTATAGCCCCTATGTTTTGTCTTCAAGGGCAGCCCCATCTAGAGCACATTGCCACAGTCTAAATAAGCAGCTATAAACATGTGAATTACTGTTAGGCTATCCCATTCAGAAAAGGTAGTAACTGGAAAGCAAATGTTGTTGTCTGGCACTTCAAACCACAAAGTTCACCTAGGCCTCCACTCACAGGGATGGAAACTTGAATGCTTCCACACTGTGTCTCTATTCCTTCAGAGCGAATGCAACACTACACAAGGCAGATCACTCCAACAATTGCCAAGAGCATGAAACACCGCTCCAAAAAGCCTCTGTCTTGACAGGATTCATCTTCAGCTTATTGGCCCTCATCCAGCCCTTTCCTCACCCAGATACCCATTCATCACCTGGATATTACACTGATAACACTTCCCTCCAAAACTCCCAAAGACTTCATGCACGCACTCAGAAAGACTGAGAGAGAGAGACTGTGTGTGCACATGTTAGATGGGTTCAAACTGAGGACAGCAAGAACACATATAATAAAATAATACTACTAATACTACTAATAATAGACAACTGGCACCCAGTGTTTAATATATGTTTAATATGCAGTCCTCACTCCATATTTGTGGGCTTGACCTTCACAAATTTGTTTATTTGTGAGACATGTGATTGTCTTTCCGCTTACTGTTTTTCTCCTCCCATTCTGTTGAATTCCTCACCTTGTTTGACTTGTATTTAAAATGGACATTTTTTTTTTCACTTTGGGGTGAGCAAAACTCCCATTCACACTGCTGGAGGAGTTTCTCTTCTGCCAAGTGACTCCACATTCTGCTGTGTAATGGCTGCTGGTTGGACACATGCTCTCTTCGTTTCTAGTCCTTCTTTTTTCAGGATTGCCACCAGAAGTAAGTAGAATACAAGAACTCTGCTCTTCTCCCTCTGAGGGGAAAGTACTGGTAAGCCCTTCACTGTGGCCCTTTCCGCACTGAGGCTTCTAGCGCAAGCGGGGGAGGCTGGCAAGCGCAAGAAGGCTCGTCCGGGAGGCTGCCGCTTCCCCCTCCTTCCTTCCGCAGGCGAAGGAACCAGCGGGGAAGCGGCACCGAAGGAGGCTTGCCGCGCAAGCCGCCCTCCCCCCCGTGCGAAGCGGGAGACCTCGCGCCGGATTCCCACCCCGCGCGCGCGCGCGAAGTGGGCGGCATCGCGCCGGATTCCTCCCCCCCGCGTGCACCGGATTCCTCCCCCCCGCGCGTGATGGATTCCCCCCACGTGTCCGTCGCGCTACCTCCTCACCCCGCTCCTTCCTTCCGCAGGGGCGGAGGGAAGGAAGCGCGATCCGGCCGGCTCCCGGAGGCTCCGCACGAAAGGTAAGTGTGGGTGGGCTCCGGGAGCGTTGCGTGAGCGCGGGGTGATTTTCACTCGCGCCGCTTCAGCCCCGTGAGCCGGGCGGAAGTGGGAGTGCGTCGTGCGGAGCGACCCTCCCACTCCCCCGAGGATCACGGGGCTATCGCGCGAGCAAAGGCCCGTGCGAAAAGGGCCTGTGTCTTTTTTCTCCTTCCACCCATGGAAAGCCAGGACCAGATGCAAAGAAATGAGAGGGGGAGCTCTGGAGGGGAATTGCAGGGGGCAGAGTTATTCACTGTTTTTCTACTTTTTCAAAAGTTATGCACCCTAAACCCATGCAAATGTGGAGGGGGTACTATATTCGTTTTGTCCATTAAAAGATGGCCAGATGTTTATTTCAAACCAGGTAATTAAGAATTTTCATGATATTGATATGAAAATTCTTAATGACCTGGTTTGAAATAAACATCTGGCTATCTTTTAATGGACAAAACTAATATAGGAGCAAATCACAAAAAGTATCTGTGAGCGCAGCCTTAGAACATAGGGAGATGTTCAACGACTTCTTTTACAGCAACTTCAACCTTGCCCTTTTGTAGTCAGTGTAATATTACTTACATAAAATGTTAAAAAATGACTCAATCACAGAATGACTTTATGGACACATTTGCTGTTTTTATTTGACATGAAAAGGACTCTTTTAGGAAGATACATTGGTTTGGTCACAGTATGGAATGTAAGGTCCAGTTAGTATGCATTTTTTCCCCTTGGTTTAGCAGCAAAACATTTTAAATGCTCTTGGAGTCACTGTGATGATTACTATCGTTAGCAATTTTTCTTCTGTTAAGAGTAAGAAGTTAAACCTATAAATGAATATCCATATGTTTTATAGTATTTTAATACTAAAGAGAAGTATGTACACACAGTGTTTTTTTGATTCTGAGCTGGAAAAGAATAAATAAAGCCTTTCATGGACAGCCTGTGGCATTGTTACAGAATTGTCTCTTGCAACTTATCAGCATTCCATGCTGAAATCTTCACCACTGGGAGTATTTGCACCCATAGGAGTTAGCAAACTGGCAAACACAACAGCTTCTTTTGCTCCCTGCCAACAGACGAGCAGTTCACTTGGCTGAACAATGATGAGCGGAGACAGCTTTGGAGGAACTTCTTGCACAGAGAGCTTGGCCTGCATCCAGATCAGCTTGTTTCAGATTGTCTCATAAGAAACTGTTCTAAGTTAAGCAGTGGGTCTTTGGCCATTTCCACACATGGCGGTGGAAACACCCTGTGCCGGTACTTATCGGACTTCTTGGCTCGACGTTAGGGTCCAGGCTGCTCTGGAGCAGTGTGTGGCCACTGCTCCGAACTGCTCCAGAGACAAAAATGGTGGCTTCCGGTTGGTGGAGGCTCTCCACCAACTGCTGAAGCTCACCAGCCTAAAGCCCGCTCCCAGCAGATCTGCAGCCTAGTCCTGGTGTGAGTCTGCAAATCTGCACTGGAACGCGGGAAAGGAGTGGCATGGAGTGGCACACTCCATGCTTTTTAAAAACCTGAAAAAACAGGTTTTTAAAAAGCACGCTGCATGACCACTTTGGGTCGTTCTGGAGCAGACAGAGGTGTGGAACTATGTAAAGTAGTCTGACCCAGTCCACTCTACGGTGCAGACACTCTCTTTGGAGGATGCTTTGCACCGTTTTTTTAGCCCGTGTGGAAATGGCCTTAGATATATGGTCTATTGTCCTTTCTACAGTCTTATTCTCCAAATAAGTGGTATACCTTCCCCTTATCTCTTTTACCATCTAGTGATCCAGGGATGGCCACTGTTTTTAATCCAGTGATTGCTGACACCAAGGATGGGTAACACACAATCCTCCAGATATTGATGAACTGCAACTCCCATTAGCCTAAACCAGCACATCCAATGGTGAGAGAAGAATGTCATTGAAGAACATTCAGAAACTTCAACTGGCCCAAAAGCTGCAACCACACTGTTAGCTGGGGCAAGTTAAGAATCACACCACATGACAGTTGAAACAGCAACACTAGCTGCCAGTTTGTTTCCAGGCCAATACAAGAGCTGGTTATGACCTGTAAAGCCCTATAAGGCTTAGGTCCAGAATATTTGGAAGACCATATCTCTCTGTATGAATCATCCTGGGCTGTGAGATCATGAGGATAGGCACTTCCCTTAGTCCCACCACTAACACAAGCAGATTCCTCTATTTCTATTGACATAAATAATTATATTTTAACTCTTGCATGTTTTTGGGAATGTGGACCTTTATCTGTATCTGTTTAATATGTGTGAGCTGACAAAAAGGTGGAAGATAATAATAAATCATATGCAACATGTGTAGAGCAACACAATATATGACAGCTTCACCTCACTTACTGAGCTTTACAATATGATAAATGCTAGGTCTTGTTGTTGTGTGTCTTTAAGTCATTTCAAACACATGGCTACCCTAAAGCAAACGTATCATAGAGTTTTCTGAGGGCTGATTGTTACCACACCATATCACAAGATGTGTTGTTTTCATAACTGGATATAGTTATGATTGAAACACATGTTTGAAAGTGTGGTGCCTGTAAGCATGTTGCCAGATCAGGATGATCTCAAACATGGTCAGGTCATAAGTTCAAAGAGGACTAGGCAGGATAGCCCAATGCTAAAGGGCTTGTGATAATCCTTTCAAGACTGCAGGCTACAAGCACTCCTGAGAACAATTGAAGATGAAACTGCCCAGGTAAAGGAATCAGAGACCATCCAGAGATGTCACCCAATGGAAATCTTTCGTAGATTCCTGCCCAATCAGTCATTAATGGATTGTCAGACTCTCATCAATGTTTTGTCACCTAGAGTTAGGACAATCAGGCCATTCTGGATTCCTTTGTCAACTCCCTGAGAAAGCAATAACTGCTTTGTCCACACATTGTTGTTCAAAGTAGGAAATAGGGTATAAAAAAACCAACTTCAGCTCTAGCAAATTGCAGTATGTTAGGCATATTTTGCTGCAAGTGGTGTCCCAGGCTCACATTCCTCCATACTACTGTCAGACAACTGTCTGAGCCATCCCACTTTGACCTTCTGTTTCAAAACTGCTATCACCCTTTCCACACAATCTATCACTCTTTCCAACTTTTATTGCTTCATGTTCCAATAACCTTGCATGGTTCTTTAGAATGTCTGAGTTCTTGTGTGTTTGTTTATTCCAAATAAAATACTCTAGCTTTTAAATGAAGTCATCTCTACAGTTAGTACTGGTATACTCAGTTGAAAGGATCTTACTGTTACCCTCCTCTCAGGGCTCCTTTGAGCTATAACACCCCAAAATTCTAAAGAGATGCTGGCATTGGGGGAGGACCTCAAAGTCACCCATCTCTTAGGGTAACACTGAAAAGGTGTGGCACACCCAAGGTCACCAAATGGGTTTCTGTGAATCCAGCTCTCCAAGGTTGTAAGCCAATGTTCAAACCAGTTCACCATGCTGGCTTTCTATGGCCATTTCCACACAGGATGAGGGGATCACCCCGTACCGCTACTTACCAGGTCTTATCGCTCCCTGGTCTGGTCCAGGCTGCTCCAGAGCAGTGCGTGCTCGTCACTCCACACTGCTCCGGCGTTGAAAATGGTGGCTTATGGTTGGTCGAGGGTCTCGACCAATCACTGAAGCTATCCAGCCTAAAGCCCGCCCCCGGCAGATCACAGGCTCGCATTGGTGCACACCTGCAAATCTGCACAAGGGAGCAGGCTCACACTGGTGCACTCCGTGCTTTCGAAAAACTGAAAGGAACAGGTTTTTCAAAAGCACGCTGGAAGACCACTTGGGGTCATTCCAGAGTGGGCTGAGGTGTGGATCTATGTTAAATAGTCCGTACCCAGTCCGCTCCCAGGTGCAGATGTCATCTCTGGAGGACGGACTGCACCGTTTCAAACACCCCGTGAGGAAATGGCCTATGTTTGGCTTAACCTGATATAAAGAAGGAAAACAATCATGCATGGGAAATAGGGTAGAATAAGTCTGTAAGGACTTGGCTGTCATGGAGAAGAGTGCTCATTGGCATCAGACTCCAAATCACAATTTAATTGCAAATTGTCTTCTTGCAATAACATCCGCAACAGTGCCACTGGGCTGCACTTCTGTGCAGACAAACAATCAAAAGCATTTTATCAATGAAAACTCTTTGTTTAAAAAAAGAAAAAAACCTATTTATATTATATTAAAGAGGACATTTTGCCCTCAAAGCAGATTGTGTATACTCAACCTGATGACTGCAGTTTACAAAAGGGGGAGAAAAGAATTTTATTACTCTAAATTACTCTTCTGTAAAATGATCTATGATAATACCCTCAGATGACTAGATATGAACCCTCTGGGGAAAAGAGGGACAGATAACTTGGTTTTCCCTTCAGTCAAGAAGAAAGAAGTCCAATAATTTGTACATTGTGTTTTTAACTATAGGCCAAATTTCCTACCAATTCATTTTAATCTACTTGAATTATCTGAATATAAATGTATAAGCCTCTGATTTGCAAAACATTTTGCAAACGTTTCCCAAAATTATATAGAATTGTGGAGAGTAAAGAGCCTAAATGGACAAGTCAAAACAGCTTAACTGATAGTACAAATACATCAGTTGTGGCTGCTGAAACACTTAAAGGAGTTTTAAAAGCATTTTATGACACAACTTGGAAGAAATACTCTTGGAGGGCAGGAAGAAAAGAAACAAAAATACAGAAAGGATTTGCTATGTGTAAGGATTTACTAAACTTCACCGAGACATCAACGTAACTGATGAAATGTGTGCATCACTCTGTATATGTGTGTGTGTTTGTGTGTGTTTGATATCCAGTACATCATCTCTGGCATCCTATTAGTATCATGTGATGTGTAATTGAAACTTATGTTTGTGTATTTCTGTGGTTGCTTTGGAGCTTAATATTTCCTTCCTCACCCAGCCACCACCCTACCAACCCTTCTAGACCTAGTGCAGAGCAAAATGATTGCATCAGCTATTAAGGATCCAAAGAACCTCACCGGCTGATGTATTGATTTCACGTCTGGTTACAGGAACATAGCCAGATACTTCTGCAATCTTCCCTACTTTCTTCTACACATGAATGGTTATGAAATGGTGGTGGTGGGGGGGCTTCAGGGCCTCTATGGTAGGTTCAACAGGTGGTAAATGGCTCAGGATAGCATATTTAAGCATGCAGAACTACTTTGCTATGCTGAGCCATGCAAGATTATAGCCATTGTTAGTTGTTGTAGCTTTCTCATAGAGCTTTCTGAGGTTGAACTGCAACTGATTATTACATTTTCACAATGTTCTTTGGAAAATACCATGCTATATTAGGGCAGGTCTGGAGTGCTTTATCTTAGGAGCAGTGTAATAGTTTACAATACTAATATAGCACTGACATATTGCAGTAAAATATAGTGTTGATATGCTATGTTATATCAACATATCATACTGTACTGATAGACTAGCAGTGAAAAGGTGTGAAGCATGAAGAAGCAGTGAAGAAGTGTGACCAATACTCCGTAGGCACTCCCAATGCTATTTTGAGGCTCTTTTTTCTTTTTGTTTTTTGCTTTTGTTTTTTGTTTTCTGTTCTGTCACTTTTTCAACACATCAGATTCCAATCCAATTCCTGCTTTGCTTGCTTGCTTGCTTTCTCTCTTTCTTTTTTTAGGACTCTCCTGTTTGGTTTCATTTTTTTTTTCCTAACTTGATCCATCTTAACAGGATTCTCTCAAGATTACACAAAGATTACACAAAATTACACAAACACACACACACACACACACACACAAGAGGAAAAAGTATGGGAGGAGGCTTCACCTGGATCTAAAATAGCTAGAAGGAGGATGTGCCAAATTCACAGCTCCTAGAGGGTATATACACATTTTTAAAAGCAAAAAGCAATTTTAAAAACAATGCTTGGAAAACATTGGGATGGAGGACATATTAAGTGTAGAGCCCACTGGGACCAATGTGAACCCCAGCTGCTGGCAGATGCCGACCCCAATACATACCCCAATAATTGTGAGCTACTTGTCGTTTATAGGTAAAATGTTCTCCTAGCCCATTTTACTTTATTGAGTTCATAAGGTCATTCCCTAGTCATGTCCAGCAGAAACACATTTGATCTGACCAGTGAACCTCATAGTGGGCATTACTACAGAGGGAAAGAGAAAGCAAGATTGGAGGGAATTATGTCAAAGTGTCAAGAGCCTGAGGTCTAGGGAAGAAATTGCTGCTATGACATTAATTCAGCTTTAAATATATATTGCAGGGTTAGGAAATGTTATTTTTTTCCCTCCAAGGATTGATCTGGCTGTGGTCAAGCAAGCTGTGGGGTAGCATTGATTGCATAAACCCTATTCACATACTTTCTCTCTCTCTCTCTCTCTGTACTCATGTGCATGAGCAGAAATGTGAGCACACCTTCCCCTTTTGTATTCATCTGCATAGGATCCCTTCCAAATTACAAAAATAAGCAAGAATTTCAGGATTACAGTAATCCTGGGTAGAAGGTTGAACACGGTGATTTTCTAAGTCTGTTATGTCCCCAGTATTGTATTGGGTACAATCGACTGTGGAATAGCAGTTCCAGTTTCACAACAGATCCATTTGCATGGATGCCACATGTCTGCTCAAATCTAGACATCACTCTGACATTGACAGCCATTCGCCTCAAAGGTGAACAGTGGTATAACTTTGCTATGTCTTCACCATTCATTTGCCTTTGTTAAGGATCATGGCTGGACGTCAGAACATCAAAATGCTGTGTAACTCGTCAAGAATTGCCAGTTTGCTGTTACAAAAAGAAAAAGAAGCTTAGCTAAAGTGAAGCAAATCTTTTTATGCAGACCACATGGATCATCCTAGCCAGTTAGGGATCCCACAAAATGAACATTTCTAAGGTCTATTTTTTCCCCCTCCTTCCTTCCTTCCTTCCTTCCTTCCTTCCTTCCTTCCTTCCTTCCTTCCTTCCTTCCTTCCTTCCTCTGAATAAATAAATATCATTAAAGATAGGCTACATAGGGTTTAATTCTAATGAAGGTTTCCAGAGAGCAGCTTTTAGCTGAGCTCTATTTAGAACTCATATTATTGACAACAAGATAGAGGAAGACCTTTTTCAGTCACATGCAACAAACCAATGCAAGCATTCAGAAATGGATTGCAGTCAACCATCCTTCATTGGCAGAGGAATGGATAGGGTTGACCTGACAGGTCTTCTCTATTGCTTTGATTGCATTTCCCATTTAACTAAGTGCAGTGAATTAAGAAGGGGAGGGAGCAGATTTTGACAAGAAAATACATTAGTCACTTATTCTAATTAATACCTGACATGCTGATGTTAATTAATTGGCATCTGATTATACATCTTGGAAGTGTCAACGCAGGGAATAAATGTTTCCTTTAATGTTCAGAAGTGAGCTAAAGTTGAACATTTATGGTTTACACAAGGCTAACTTTGGTTACACTTAAAATGAATAAAGTTAACTTCAAGGAAGTCATTAATTGCTTGGCCAACAGCATCCTTGCAGTGGCAAGTTGACAGAACGGATTTCCTGGCTCAAGTCTGAGGTGCAATTACACTCCTTCTGCATTAACTGAAGACTTAGCGGGGAGTTGATATACTGTGTGTGTGTCTGTTTCTCAAAAGTAACCACAATAGTGGAAGGGTTAGTTATTTAAACAGATACAGCTATCTAAATGCTACGTACCACTGGCCTGTATTGCAAAAATAAAGCCCTTTCCACACGAGGCTGGTGAATCGGTTCATGCCGTTTCTTACCGGATTTTCTGGGCTGGAAACAAGGCAGACTTTCTCTCATTTTCTTCCACACAGCTACTGTGTATGTTCCATTCTGATTCAGAGAAGTGCTAGTTCATGAATCCACACTGCCTCTGCCATGGCCACTCCCGCAACTTCCCTCACCCCATCCCGTCAGCTGTGACCACCTTTTTTTTTTTTTTTTGCATGGTTTAGTACGACATTGCATACGTGCATACATGCAAAAGTCCATACTACACCCTGGCCTCTCCCATGAGCCCTTCCCTGACCACCAATTCACATTGACACAAATTTATGTGTCTGCACCACTGTGAAAGTACGAATTGGATCGATCTGGAAAATTGGAAAACCAATTTCTTCTGGTTTTCAAATAGCGCGCATTACCACCACATGGTGGCACATTTAATCAGAATTATGTGCGGAACTAAGATAAATAAACTGAATTTAGTCTGCTCCAAAGTACAGAAGACCTGTGGCAAGACGCATTGACCTGACCTGCCTTAATAACCGTGTGCGGAAAGGGCCGAATTCTTCTCACATCCATTTTGATATTGTCTGTATGTACCCCATAAAGCATTCACCATCAATGGAAGCTTAAGGCACAATGTTAGCCAGCACGTGAACCATGGGATATTTCTCCTCTACCTTTGAATAAAGACACACCACTGTGATTAGAAAATAAAAGTTAGAAGTTACAATTAACAGCAGCTACTTTGGAGCTTGGAAGTAACTGGTAGTAAAAAGTTACTTTTTAATTAATTACTTTCTGCAATAACTAAGAACGCCAGCATGTTACTCATTTATAACACTATGATGCCACTTTAATGGCCATGACTGCATTCTTAGGTATCCTGGGACTTGTAGTTTTGTGGGGCACTAACGGTGCTCTCTAGCTGAGAATTCTAAATTCTTTTCCATAACTGCAAATCCCAAGATTCCACAGAATGGAAACTTGGCAGTTAAAACAGAACCATTATATAATGCATAGGGGTGTTTAGGCATAAGTAGATTACATTGAAGAAATGACTAAGGCCATTTCCACACCAAACTGTTATAGTGCTATTATTCCATTTTAACATCCTATGGAATCCTGGGGTTTTCAGTTTAGGGAGGGGCATTGGGAATTCCCAGCCAGAGAACTTCTTGGCCTCAGTCAAGTACAAATCCCAGAATTTTACAGGATGTTCAAAGAGGAATAATAGCACTATAACAGTGTAGGGCAGAAATAGCCTGAGAGATGACTTCCTTTTGTTTTTGATGCAACTGTAAAATTTTGTATAGTTTTTACAGTGACAAGGATGTGCCCTCATCAAATGGTAAAGGAGAAACATAACATGATTCAAGTACTAGTAGATGTTCTGTTCCGTCTTGCTTCTGTTGCTCTCTGATTCTGTTGTAGGTTGATTGGTTGTAGGAATGAAAGTAACAAATTTAGCATTTGGTTCGGTTTGGTAGCAGGAAATTAGAAAGACTTTCAAAAACTGTAAGCAATCACTTGGTGTACGTGTGTGTGGGGGGGTGATCTATAATCTTAACAAGATACCTTTTTTTTTTTTTTTCCTTCGTTTGGTTTCATTCTAATGCTTTAATATTGAAATATACAAAAATTCCACAACTTGAAATTGACCTGACAACATTTCTGTTGTTTGTGGTTGTGGTTGTCTCTCTTTTTTAATAGTTTTTAAAAGTTTCACTGTTCTTTTGCTCTTTCAAGGTCGCACTTGCAGTCTGGTCGACACCTTTTCTTAACAGAATTTACATTCCAATGTGGCCTTTTGCACCTGCAGCATTCAAGGTAACTAAATGCCAGCTACAAACCTCTGCATTTGCCTGAACAGATGTTAAAATCCACAATCAAACACATGCAATGGGTTTTTTCCCTCATTCTCCCAAAGGTCGGACTAAGATTTTTTTAAAAAATGTAGATTTACATTCTGAAGGTGACACTCTAATGGGATATAAATACATTTCCCACCATCCAAAAGATTTAACTTTCAAGGCCCTACAATTTACCATCTTTCTCCCCTATTTTCTGTCCCACTGATTTTTGTTGTTGTTGTTATTGTTGTTGTTGACCCTGGCTGGTAGTAAAGCATTAAAGAATATGAATTTTCAATCAGAGATCTGTCTGTGAATATATATTACAGATTTAACTTGTCTCTGTGACTCAGTGTTACCAGCTGATATCCACAGCAAAGCTTCCAAGGACCATGTTTTTTTTTTCCTTCCTTGTATTATTGTAGCAAGAATGATATTCATAAGTAGCAATGTAATTCAGGCATATGAAGCAGGATCTCCTAATATGAAATATCTATAGACTGATGTGGAGTTTGCCATCTTCCTGGCTTTCTGTGGAGGATTTTCCCTCATGAACACATGCCAGTAGTGAGACTGCATCATATAATTGTTTTCTTACAAAATAATAATAATAATAAATGCTGGTTTTACTTCTGAAGTTTTTTAAAAGTCATTTCAGCATAGTAATGTTCTGCAAGAGTCCATTCTAAGCCAAGCAATGATGGATAGTCTCCATGTCTTGTTTCCAATTTATCATGACCATAACTTAGGCCATTTCTGCACAAGGTTGATACTTTGTAGTCACCTTGGATTCTTACCCTCCCATCTGCACGTTGCAGTATTTTAATGTCATAGTTTTCCTCTTGGTTCTGCACATTTTCAGCTCCTAGCACAGTTCACTGAGACAAGAAACCACTGTATTTGAAAACTGGAAAAACTCTGATGTAAATCTCCCAAACTGGTTCTGCTTCATTTTTTGCCTACATGCAGAAGTGTAATATCGATTCACAGTGCAGAAATGGTCAGCTATGGGCATTCCCAGGCTGTCCCTTCCATCCCTGTCTCTCTCCACCTGTCAAAGTACAGGCTGCCATCATTATTATCTTCATGTGTTAAATGGACAGCAGGAAGAGAGTGGATCTGTTAATGGACCATATTTCCACATATCAATGAACATACATATGTACGTACAAATGTAGCAATGCAGAAATGTGTTTTAAATGTGTTGTTGGTTTTTTTCGGGGGGGGGACAGACCAATCAGTGATGGCAAGTAGTGCAAGGGAGGGGAATGGATGTGGGCAGGGTCTTGCTGTTGCAGATGCAGCAACCACTGTTCACCACAATAGTACAATGTAAATGGGAGGTGCAGACAGCACAGTTTCTTAATCAGAGTATAAAAACACTACTCTTGACATACAGTGAACCACTCCTCCCCACTTGTACAGAAAGGTTAGGAGAACGAAGCAGGGGTGGGCAACTCTGAGGAGTGAGTAGCCCATATTAGCACCCCAGAAGACCTTGAAGGGTCATCTCAAGTCCTATGTCATGCCATCAATTGTCCCCAATATCTTCTAGGGGTCATGGAGGGCATTTTCACTCTATTTTGGGGCTTCCTTGGACCAATTTATGCCCAGAAGAGTACCTTTTTTTTAACAACAGGAGGTGAGCAGAAATCCCTTTTTATTTGTCTTAGTGTCTAATGGCTGCTCTGGATAAGCCTGGGGGTGAACTTGGTTGGGTCCATATTTGCATACAAACCAAGCTCCTTTTTCTGTGAACTAATGTGTAAGTAAGAATACAATTACCTTTCAGTTTTCAGCTAATTGTTTCACTTGTCTCAGCTATGGGGCAAACCCTGCAAGTTTGTGACCTGTCCTCTTGTGCAAAATGTAGAATAAATATCTGCACCTACTGAAACCTCTGGATGATTATATAACATGACCTAACTATTACAAACATTTGCAAGGAAAAGCCCCTGAAATAAGGAAGCAGAAGCATTTCCTTCCAGGACAAAGAAAATATATCTTATTTGGATCCCTCCACCACTTCTCACTCTACTTGCTCATTCTTCAGGGTGCATGTTTACTTTCCTTGCAAAAGTAGCAAGTGGCAGAAGTCTGGTATCAACTGGGGCCTCCAAACATCATCATCATCATCATCATCATCATCATCATCATCATCATCACCACCACCAAATAGTATCTTGTTTACAATTCATTATAGCATAATAATAATAATAATAATAACAACAACAACAACAACAATAGAAAAATCTTGAGTGTTTTGAGGATTAAACAGGAGTGTTTGAAAAGGCTGTACAAAAGCAGAAAGCATCGCTTCAATCTTCATTAATTCAGCTAACAGTGTTCAGAAGTATTGGCAGCAGTTGTTCTAATGTGTGCATTCATCTATGCACTCATACTTCCAATAGCCATTACCAAACAAAGGGCCCAGGCCAAGACAGCCAGTGGAAGATCCACTAAAGCAATCCCTTGAAAATAGGTATTGAGTAAGAGAGTTAAGTGGAAATCAGCTGAAAAAATGGGATGACATGACGGTCCCTAATAAATGGGGACAATAGGGCGGTATGCACATAACACATTAGAAAGAATCACTAAGAACAGGAAGCATATATCACTTGTCTTTCCTGTGAAATTCCTTCGAAGCCTGGTCTGAAATTGTCCATTATTTCAGTATGTAATTTGAATATTCTCATATGATGGCTAAAAGGGTGATAGACATTAGACTTTTCACATGAACCCCACTCTCCAAATTCCACATTACTACCTGTTCATTCCTTGAACTTTCCATGTTGAACTAGCAAGTGCGAAGGAGGCTTCTGTGAAATAGAAGTCTCCATGTGATCAGAGACCCTAGTTTAACAGTTTAAACAAGAATGCTAGTTCAACACACCTTGAAGTTGTGGAGGCTGCTACACATGTGGGAGCCGTCATCTTTGAGTAGAAGACCATTCTCCTGAATAAAAGGAACAGGATGAACAATGACAATGTAGATCAGTGAGGCTGTGTACATACCTTCCCTATGTAGCCCTGACACTTAAAGGCTGAACAGCTGCATAAGGCTCAGGAAGCAAACAAGTGACTTAGAAGGGGAAAAATAGTTTTCTCAAATCCTACCTTTGTCACTCTTCTAATGTCTGAAGGGATGATAAAAGGTTTTGAAAATAACAACTCTGAGAGAAGCAAAATGGCAGGCATATGGACCCACTGCTGACAATAAGAAGGATCAAAATAACAAATGTCTTTTTTATTTTGTTGTAAATGTCCACTCCACTGTGCAAGGGGGGAAGGTGCTTCTGATCATAGCGATTGACACTGAACTACTTAGATTAATATTAGCATTGACCTTTAAGTGGTCCCTCTTGAAGCCCCTATTCTGCTTTTGCATGACATGTTTTCCTAACTCAGAAGCAAAATGTCAGACCAGCTGTGAGTTGGAATCAGTGTGCAAAATGGAGCTGAAAGAAAAGAAGGGGGAACATGAGGGCTCCCAAATTCAGAGACAGGTTGTTGTATTGTATCTGCCCATTATCCTGTCTAGTTCACAAAACACTGGAGCTATTTTCCCTCCAGATACAAAAATGCTTTTGGAATACAAACACACACACACACACATATATACACTGTTTATTTTAAAGACATGCTTAAGCACTGGTAAGCTCAGTTGTCCAGAGGAAACTCCATGATTTCATTTTCTTCCTTCATAAATGGCAATCTTTTCTCCTTAATGATAAGTACTCAGAATAGCATGATAATCATATTCTACTATTTTTTTCCCTACTACTTCCTCATATTTCTATCTCCTCCTCCTATTCTAGGTCATGTAAGGTAGTTATGGAGTGAAATTGTGTTCTTCCACCAGCTGATTTTTTAAAAAATGTGGCTAAGGCCCTTTCTGAACCAGGCAATTAGAATGGGGCAGTGCGTCCTCACAGGGAGGTTGTCTGCACCTTGGAGTGGACTAGGAGTGGACTACTTACTGGAGATCCACACCTCAGTCCACTCCAAGATGACCCCAAGTGGTCCTCCAGCATGTTTTTGAAAGACCGGACAAAACAGGTCTTTATTTTCCTGGAATGCGCCACTGCGTTCCTGCTTCCTTGTGCAGATTTGAAGGATCACACCAATGCGAGCCTGTGATCTGCAGAGAGTGGGCTTTAGGCATGCTGAGCTTCAGCAGTTGGTCTGGACCCACGACCAACTGGAAGCCGCCATTTTGGAAGCCAGAAGCCACCATTTTGGAAGCCAGAGCAGTGCGGATCTACAGGCCTCACACTGCTCCAATTCACCTTGGACCAAGGAGAAGCCCTGTGGAAAGGCTTCAGGGACAGTCCGTGTTGTTTCAGACCCCAGAAGAAGCAGTAGGTAACAGCACAGAGCGATCCCCTTGCCTCGTGCGGAAAGGGCCTAAGATCCTGAATCAGACATTCAGAGCATGACACTCCCCATGTACAATTTTGTGTTCTCTTCCCAGCAGCTATCCAGCCCCATGAGGCTAATGCCACAGCCCTTTAGTAGCCAGAGGAAGAGGGAGGGAAGGTGTTGGGTTTCTCTCCATAATTAGTTCCTGACAGAAGGGGTCATGAAGTAGTGAGGATAGTTGTTCTTCCTGATTATAGTACACCAAAAAAAGGAACTATGACACCATTCTTCTTCCTTTCTCTAGAAAGCTGCACCTATGATGAACCACCTTTTTCACTGCTTGTTCCTACCTGCTTCTTAGCCATTTAATGGAGGCAGCAGCAGCAGCGAAGAGCTTGGCAGCTGCTATGGGAAATTGTGGGATGGTGAACAAGAGGCTAGTAAGTATTTCCTTGCACTCATTTCAAAATGTGAAAAGGCTGGATTAAATCTTCTGGAGACTTGAAGTACAGTGTCATCAACATAAAGGGAATAACATGTCAGTTATTGGTTTTGAATGTTAATATAGGGTGAATTTAGCACTGTAGGTAAAGGAAACTATTTGATTAACAGAAGTCAAGTTAATATTATAATCTATACCCTATGCAGGATGATTGGACATCAAGCACATAGAAAGATTATAGAAAGATCATAATTGTTTGGCATGTTATATGTATTATGAGTGTTTTCTTTTTTCATTCTTTCTCTCCTTTTCTTTTTTCTATCACCTTTTCTTTTTTACCTCTTTCTCTCTTTGTGACTATTACTATGTATTTGTTATATCCTGTTTTTTAATTCTGTAATTATGTCATGCAGAGAGAAGCTAACTAAAGGTGTCACAAAATTTTAAAAAATAAAAAGGGATTTTAAACAGGTTTTATTGTATTTGCTGACACTACACTTTTAAAACTTATTTTATTTTATTTTGTTCATTTTAGAAGTATTTAATTTTTTAATGATAATTTTCTAATTTGTTGATTTCTGGCATCACTTTGAGAAGGCTATAGTCTTGAAAGAATATGAAATATATTAAGTGAATGCCTTTCTTTCTAGTCACTCACTCATCCATGAATATCTGCTGTATAAAACATCTCACAAATTTATTTTGCACTGTTAGCAGCATAAATACAGTCTGGGCAACTGCTATAAATGCAACCAAGGCTGGTTGTGTGCAAAGGATCAATGGAACATCCACAATTTACAAGCTTTTTAGATGTTTTCCATCCAGGTACATAGTATTCATGAACAACTCTCACATGGCTGGGAAGATGACAGCGAGGATTAAACTGCATGAATGCTTTCCAAGGCATTGACATTGGACCGAGATGCTCATTAATTCGGAAAGATTATCAAGATTGGGGCCACCCAGGTGGTTATGCAAGTCAAATGTGTGTGTGTGTTTGTTTGTTTTCCTTTCTCTAGACATACAGGAGTTGTTCATAGATTAGTTCTTGTTAAGGATTCTATAAATGGCAGCATACCTGTCCATCCATTCAGTGTGATTTCTCTCAACAGTAGCAGTGCTAACTATTATGAGTGACAGGTATGAACTAGTCTTTCATCTAAGATTTAAAAAATGAGAGTTATGCATCTACCATCCAACATTTCGAAGAAGGTTTATGCAAACCTTGCCATTTCAGGCTTAGGTGGTAATCAGATCAGCTTGAGCTGCATGCGGTATAGCTCAGGTTCCCAATTACTTTGAGAGTAGCTTGGCCATTTAACTTGTGTCCTCTGCTTTGTGCAAAAGAACAAAAACAGTCAATATTCAAATTTGTCCAAATTAGCCATTCTAAAGAGAAAAGTCCTCACATTCATCGCCAAAAACTATGTCTCCAATGTCAGCCTACCAAGTAGCTTCAGTTATTTGGCACTTTTTAAAAGTGGTTGGAGATACTGGACTGAATTTTATTACCAGTCCTAACTAGAGAAGACCTATTAAGTCAACAGGATTTGCCTATGGGTTGACTCTCCATTAAACATCAATGGTCTACTGTATTTATGACTAGTAGGACTGAGCTCATCTTTTATCCATTCTCTCAAAGGTAGGTGCTATCCTGTTAATGTGAACTACATTCTGACTAAAGCAAGTTTTAGGGTTATCACAATGTTACTTCAGCCCAGGCCTACCCGGTGATAGCACTCAATATCGTTTTGATATCAAAACCACTTGGCCTTCCTCTGCCACCCCGCTCCATGTGTTTGCGAGGCCTCCGGACAAGCACGTAAACAGATGCGGCCAGTAATTGTTGGACATTCCATTCTCCACCTAGGCAGGCAGAACAGAGCCAATCCATTGCTTCAGGGACCTCTCCTGCAAACACCTTTTGCTTAAGTGCGACATTAACAAAGGCGCCTGGCTCTGAGCCGATAGTCTTACAAAGCCAAACTAAGCACCTTGCATTTGCATACTGGCTACACTATTGTTGAGTCAGCGCTAAGCCGATCATGTTAAACTTGACCTTTTCCAAAGCTTTGTCCTGCTTCAAACTCACATTGTTTTCACCGAGTAAGGCATGGCCTGCAGTCACAATTCACCCTATATAAACCCCCCAATTCCATGACCGCCTCGGACCACTTGGATCGCTCCTGAGTTCCATCCAGCCTTGCTCCCACTGTGTCTGGCAAGCCATCCCCTCAGTTCTACATACTGAGACTCCATATCCACAAACTCAATCTTCAAACTTCCTCAGGACTACGAGAAAAGTGTCGTATCACCCATTTCCCCGAAAACCCCTATTTCCAATTTTTCCATTAGCTGTGTGATTGTGGTGTCTTTACTGTTTGTTTGTCTTTCAATAAAACATCGTTTTTGCTATTTTAAAACTGTCTGACTGCTTGACTGACCTGACCCCTTAGACGCTGGGTTGCAAGATCCTGCTACATTACCCTGCCTCTCGCTAGCTTTAGTGAGTGCTCCAGCTAATTTTCCCCCAAAGTTGTGTTGTGTTTTGGTTGTTTGGACACCCCTCCTGGGACCCCCAGAGTAACAACAAGACATATCTAAAAAACTTTTCAGAGAATCCTGATGTATATAATGAACATAATCTTTGCAGAGTAAAACTATTTTTGAGGAATCTCTCTATCTGTCTAGAAAGAAAGAGAGAGAGAGAGAAAGTTGCCATTACCTTGTTCGCTGAAGCAATAAAAGAAGGGGAGGGAGATCTTACTGCAATTTTTCTTAGCAAAGCAAGTTTCCTTCCTAAGCAAAATCTAATCTTACCAGCATGATGATTTTTAAAGCCACTAAGCATGATGCCAATGTTTAATGAGTTCTTTCTTTTTCTTTTTTCTTTTAAGTGTCAAGGGAGAATCAATTAAAAACAATGATGCACCTTTAACAGTGTGGCATCTCATTTATCAATTTCATAACTCATGCCAATATTCACAGACTTCAACATCTTCCTGACTTCAGTGAGGAAAAGAATGGAGAAAATCACAGATGTGAATGAAGACGAGGGATTTACATGCCCCAAGTGTGATAAGCCAAGTGTGCTACCCTCCCATACACTTTTAAGAGATATTATTAGAATTCCATGAAGTAAAACATTGGATTAAATATTTGAGATCACTAATCATAATGAAAGAGTTTGGATGGAATAACTCATTTGTTTGACAATGATGACTCTCTGCCTTAAGGGTTGTGTTTGAAAGTATGGTCAGAAAGGTAATTTTTGACACAAAACTCTCATAACACATGGTGCCCATCTGTTCTTATTTATGCTGGCCTTTTCTGATAGAAAGACTGTTGATCAGTCTTGAAAATTTCAAGAACACCATTCTGTCCTGTAACAAATGCCAAGGATCAAACTCATGAATGACCTACACTTGACATCGGTATTATAAAAGCTTAATATATAAAGCATGAGAGCCAGAGTGGTATAGTGGGTAAAGCATTGGATTATGACCCTGGAAACCAGGGTTTAATTCCCCATTCAACAATGGAAACCAATGGGTCACCTTGGGTGCATTACGTCCTCTCAGCCCCAAAAAACCACATGATAGGGTCACCTTACGGTCACCATAAGTCAGAAATGACTTGAAGACACACAACAACAACATATAGTGCACATCAATAAATAAAGCTTACTATTCTTCTCTTATATTTAGAGGGAATGAACAGAATGGTGAGGAATATAATGTAATATGATAAAGGGAAATGTGACTGAAAATGGACACATTTTAGGAAAATAACCATGTTTCTTCATACAAGGAATGCCTATTATTTATTGCCTGGTACATCAGTTCTTTTCCCAGGATTGAATAGCTAGATAAGACTGTAGAAGTTCCTAGCCAAAGAGAGAAAATTTCAATTGCTGTAAATTGAACATGTGGCAATGGAGAAGGGGGCTGCACTTACTGGTCTCCACGCATTGCTTTATGCTTACATATACCCAGGCTATATGAACATAATCGGTAATCATCAAACAGTACAGCAAAAGCTGTGAACTTGCCCATCAACAATTAACCTCTAAATAGTTGAGGTGGAGCATGGTTCACTAGATTGCTATCTTCCCCATTATGATTTTATATGGGCTATATTTCTATTTAAATTGTAGATTAAATCTAAATCATTTCTAAATTTAGATATAAACATACAAATTTGCACATAGATGTTTTATATAAATCCATAAGTCTTTTGTCCACATTTACTGGTGCTGTCTTTTTCTTCCTGCTCTGTGTGCTGCACTCATTAACTGAACACCCCAAACTTCACTTCCTTCCCCCATAAGCAATTTAGAAATGTCTATAGCAAAAATATAGAAGATAATGCAGTTTGGAAAGGATAAAAGAATTTGAAGAGCAAAAGGACCAGATGTTTGAAGTAAGCAGTTGTAAACTATTATTTCCTTGGAATTGATTACTTTTTCCAATAATGAAGGTGTAAATACTTTAAAAGTACTAGATCCCATCTGATCTTGGAAGCTAAGCAGCATCAGCTCTGGTTAGTCCTTGGATGAGAGACTGCCAACAAATATCAGGTGCTGTAGGCTATATTTCAGAGGAAGGAACTAGAAAACCACTTCTGAATATTCCTTGCCTAAGAAAACCCTGTGAAATTATAGAGTCTCCATAAGCCAACAGGCCACTTGAAGGCACCTATACACAAAATTAAGTTACATCAGATGTCAAATTAACAGACATTTCTTCTTCTTCTTCTTCTTCTTCTTCTTCTTCTTCTTCTTCTTCTTCTTCTTCTTCTTCTTCTCCTTCTCCTTCTCCTTCTCCTTTTCCAACTTCTTCTTCGTCTTCTTCTTTTGTCTTCTTCCTTTTTTTTTTTTTTTTGGTACTTTTGTGGCATTGTGACTTTACTACATGGTCTAGAAGGACTGTGACATGGCTCATGTGCTACCTTAATCTTGCTGCCTAATGCTGTGTTGTGATGTTGGCTCTGGACGGAAGGAATATGATCTTATACTTGATGAAAAACGATGTCTCAACATGTCAGGATGGCCCCTTGAAAAACTGGCCAAGACACAGAATTTTGATGAAAAAGTTCTAAAATGTGAAAAATCACTGAAATATTTCAGCCCATCTCATAATCTCTCTCAATGGAGAGAAAGCATTCAGAATTTTTGTTTGCATGGACAGCAACTAAATAAATAAAGCTTTTCCTTCACAAAATTCGAGGCAGCAAAAAGATGGACTGTCAGAGCATGTATGTGTGTTTTCAACCATAGATCAGTTGCTTGTAACTTTCAACTTTCTAAAAAACAAAGTTATTACAAGTAACTAATTTGATTTCTCTTGGGAAATGAGAAAGTATAGGGTTACTTTGACAGTGGTACTATAATGGTCATTACTTTGGACGCTGGGACTACAACTACTTATTTTTTAAAGTAATTTTCAAAACCCTGTTAGGGACAAGCCACAGAAATGGAAAATTGATAGAACAACGTATACAGATCGTATAGAGAACATTATCCTACTTCTTCATCCTCTGCAGAAACAAATGGCTAAACTGGTCTGCCCTAAGGCTCATGTACACTTGGGGAATTTGTACAACTCTTTCATATACTCTTTTCAAAGTCAGATCCTTGTGATCTCTTAAAAAGAATGGGTAGTAAATTGGAAAAAGAGGAAGAAGATAAGTTCGTTTGTTTCAAACAAATAAGTAGTGATTATGTAAAGAGTGAAGATATCACATCTCATTTAGTTTGTTTAATATAATCATAGCATAGTAAAAAAACAAGCTTTCAGAACAACATGACATCCCTTCAGACAGCTTTGAGAAATATGACTGAAAGGGATGTCATGTAGAAGATGGAGTCAGTTTGTTTTCTGCTAATGAAGAGACTAGAATGTGAACCAAAGGATCCACATTACAAGAAAAGAGATTCCACGTAAACATTAGAAAGGATTTTTTTTAACCATGACAGCTGTCTAACCATTTAATAGCCAGCACCAGAAGGTTGTAGACAGAAGGGTAGACTAGATTGCCTTTGTGATCACTTCCAAGTTTAAGATTCTATAATTTATATATGGCTATGATAACATCACTCAATTTTCCAACCCAAATGTACCCAGTTTCTTGAACCAGTCCTCATAAAACTTGATTGTTAGATTTCTTACCATCTTTGTTACCCTCCTCTTGACATAATCCATCCAGGCAATATCCTTCTGGAAGTGCAGTGTTCAAAACTGGACATAGTATTCTAGTTGAGGTCTGACCAAGGCAGAATAGCATGAAACTTTGGCTTTCCTCAGTCTGGACACTATACTCCTAGAATTGCATTGCCTTTTTTGTACAATGTGTCACCCTGTTGGTTCATGTTTAGCTTGTGGTTTACTATAACCACCAGATCCTTTTCACATTAACTGATGTCAAGCCAGGTATCACCCACCCTATATTTGTTAATTTCATTTTTTTCAACCTAAATATAGTAGCCTTTAGCCCAGCAGAAGTTCATTTTGTTAATTTTTGGCCCAATTCTCCAATCTGTTCAAGTCATTTTGAATACTTATAATACCTCTGAGGTATTAACTACCCATCCTAATTTGGTATGATCTGCAAATTTGACACACATGTCCTCTATTCTATTACCTAATCCATTTATAAAGGTGATGAGCAACACTAGTACCAAGAGTGAATCCTGAAAAGCTCAATCAGGGTTTTTTTTTGGGGGGGGGGTTCAGGATGAAGAGAAACTGTTGGTGAGCACCCTCTGGGTTTGGTCTGTCAACCAATTAAAAATACACCTAATAATAGGAGGGTCTAACTTATATTTTGTCAGCTTGTCTAAAAGAATATCACATATGGCATTGTCAAAAGCATTAAAGAAGTCAAGGTATCTGCAGCATCACAGCATCCTACTAATCTACCAAGCACATGCACACATACAGAGAGAAAAAGAGAGAGAGGGTTAGTTTGACATTATTTTTTGAGAAAACCAATGCTGGCTATTAGTAATCACAGCATTTCTTTCTAAATGTTAACAGACTAAATGTTTAATAATAACTTCTAGAATATTCCCTGGTATGGACATCCAAGTTGACTGGTTGGTAGTTGCTTAGATCTTCTTCCTCCCAACTTATTTTGGAGATTCAGAGAATATTTGCCCTCCTCCAGTCTATTGAGAGCTCTCCTGTCCTCCAACAATTTTCAAAGATGATTGATAATCACTCTGAGATTTCATGTCCAAGATCCTCTAGTACCCAAGGATGCAGTACATCTGGCCTTGAAGATGTAAAATCATTTAGAGTAGCCTAAGCTTTAACTCTTTGTGATCTTTTCTCTGCAAGCATTGGATATTCATTTCTATTTCTCTTTGGAGATTTTTCCTTTCTTGTATTTCTTGTGTTCAGCTTACTGAAATTTCTTTATATATCCATTCTGGTTTCTTTAGATGTTTCTTACTTTTATTTCTCACTAGAATTATTTGCATTTGCACCAGCAGTATCTCATCTTTAAGAAATCCCCATGAATCACAAACTTCCTTCCCTTTGAGCATTTTTAACCATGGAATCTCACTCAGTATTAAACCCAGAAGTGGTTTAAATCCATGAATGCTCATGCTAAAATAAAAGCCAGTTAGTCTTAAAGGTGCTGCCACATGTCTTTTTTTTCTCCCCTCCTTTTTATTTTGTTCATGAGTTACGCATTCATTTGCATATCATTTTTTCCCAGAACAAATATTTTGGGTTTTTTATATACTAATAAAACAAAACAAAATAGATATAGATTACCACCCCACAGAGAGAGAAAAAAACTCCATAATAATCAGGTCTGGCAAAAGGAATGATTGGACTATATCAGTAAATCTATGCCTGAAATGGTACAATGTGATTCCATGACATGACACCCACCATGAGACTCAGAAGGAAGGCTTTGCAAAAGAAGAAAAGGAAGAGGAGAAAGAACAGGAGGAATGAAAAATATAATTAAAACCTGTATGCTATGTCTAGTCCCAACTCAGTGGGTCAATTGAGTCAATGTGATTTATATAAGACCTAAATATCCTAAGGGCACCAGATCTTGATTGACCTTGGAGGCAAAGCAGGGCTGCCCTAGTTAGTACTTGGATGGGAGACCACTAATGAATAACAGGTGATATAGGCTATATTTCAGAGAAAGGAACTGGCATAGCCATCTCTGAGTACTACTTACCTAAGAAAACCCTATGAAATTCATAATTTGATGGGTGACTTGTAGACACATATAAACAGAATTGATTCAATGGCTCCAGTTGTTATTGGTCACTGCAGTTAGGTCTATGTATTCCAAACTGTAGGATTTTTTCATATAATTCACAGCACAGTAGGACTAAATGTAGTATTTGATATTATTATGAGGTCTCTTGCCTGGATCAATACAGGTCATTTATTCAGTGTTTGGTTTACATATCTCCAGGTAGGTTAGCACAGTCTCCTGCAGAGCACAAATGGCAATCAGATTCCAATCTTGCTTTCATATGGTGCCATTGCTTCAAGTCAGTTACAGGTTGGCTTTGCTACTACCACAGAAGAAACCATGTAGCCGCAACATGACTTGAACTGGTGCCACTGCGGAGGTGCCAGCCAAATGGCTGACGTGGTTGTTGAAGCTGCTATCTCCATGACATGACAGAATGGCATTTTTCAGAGTCCTTGTGTGGAACCAATTTCCCTTTCAGCAAGCTTTAAAGCTCCACACCACAGGAGATTTGACAGACAAGCTTCAACTGTGATCACAGGCTGGAGTCCAAGGTGTTAGCATGGCATTTCATATGAATCTGACAGCTGAGTCTGAGATTTCTGTGCATAGATGACCTACAGTGAAGAAACCAGATAGGTCTGATTCTTCTGTGTAATAGGCATATATAAAGGATTGTCTATGTTATTTATCATGCCTTTCTGAAGCAACAATCTTCTCTTTGTTTATTGTGCTTACTTAATGGAGACAAATGTCAAACTTTGTTCAATTTAAATTAGATTTTCCCTTACAACGTATAAGGGCACAATTAATTTAAGCAAATCAATCACAACTTTACTTCAAATAACAAAACAAGCAAATGCAATTAAAGCTGTACATTGACTTTATTTATATGTTGTTATAGACTTGGAGGAAGAGGAACTCATGAACTTGACCAATAGATAAACTAAGAAATATAGCACCTTTCGTGCTAATTCAAGGGAATAGACTTCTTCTGAAAGACATACCAGTTGAAACTGAACTTTGAAATTGTTGCTGAAACTAGGTTAAGGGGGGGGGAAGTATTGAAATTATCATAGGTAATGGAGATATATAAATCAACTGCCTGACACTAGCAGAGCTTGGAGTGTGTGGAAAGGGAGGAGAGACAGGGTGGGACTACAGTGTGGAGGCATAGCCACAGTGCATGGGGTTGTGGCTATGAGCCGAGGCACCCCCAAAAAATTGCCACCAGGAGCAAACCACCCCCATTGTCCCCCGTCCCTACATGACTGCTGCCTGGTTGAAGTAGAGAAGTAAAATGTCACTTATTTAATTTTCCACTGTCAAGTTAATTTTCCCCACACTCTGGGTGAGTTTGTGTGCATACTTCATTTTTCTTTTCTTTTTCTTTTTTTTTTTTTTTTGGCTTTTCTGGAATTTTTGGGGAAAAAACATGTGCACCAAACATTGAGTTAAAATACATTTTTTTGTACAAAGCTGTTTCACGTTTTGTGTATTAAAAAAAAACTTGGAAAATGAAAGAAATAAAATTTTAATGAAAATTAAAAATGGGATGCTCTCACTCAACAATGAAAAAAGAGAGAGAGAGAGAGAATCTTGTGTCAAGATTACCTTTCTTGTCAGGTTAAGAGAAATGGTGAATATTTTTTAGATCTTTATTATGAGGCCTAAATAATATAAACTATACATTCTTGGGAGGCAGTTTGGAAGAAGTAGAGGTCCCTCTAAGCTGACCCTTGTGGTAGATTATATGGTCGTGTTAAGTACTGTATAATCATGGATGCTGACAGGTTTCCATACTGTCTTCTGCACAGAAAAGAAAGATGAATTGTCATGATTTTCTTCCTTTTTGGTACCCTTTTTTATTATAGTTGCAACTTGGGTACCCTTTCTCTACAGGACATGAGTGCCTGCTGCCTGCTGGTCCATGACTAACCTCAGAAATGCAATTCATGACTTGGCAACAATACTGTTTATTCATTCCAACACTACTGCTTTATTATAATCTTGTTATTGCCACAAATAATCTGCATTTTCTGTCTTCCATCCTCTAGTGTGAGCCATTGTATGTTATCTTTTTATTTGCTCCCTCCCTTAACAACTCAGGAAAGTTTACACTTTAGTTTCTCTTCCTTCTGTGCAGGTGAGTAAGGCCAATTCCACACTACACTGTTTTAGTGCTCTTATTCCACTTTCAATATCCTGTGGAATTCTAGGGTATGAAGTTTACTGAGGCCAAAGAGCTCTCTGGTTCTGATCAGGGATCGGGGATGAAATCATTTAAGGAAAAAGCTGTTGCATGTGCTCTGGCTTGCAGCCCAGGAAGATGTTGTTATAACCTCAGGTCCATGTGCTTAACCTCATCCACTTCTGGAAAGAAGTTCTGAAGACTGTTTCCAAACTGGAATTCCCCCTCATCAACACCTCATATAATTTGATAGAAAAACAAAGGGGTATCAAAATCTAAAAGAAGTTCCTGATTTCCAAATAAACACATGCACACACAGAGAGACACTTTCTATCTTATCTGCTGCTCACTGGGCCCTCATCACAAGAGATAACAGCAAACCATTTCCAATTACACTGAAAGTATTCTTTGAAAAACTTCCCACTTCTTATAGAAGTAGCTCCCAAGTTTCATTCCGCAATAGTTCTTGGGATTCTGACCGTCTTGACAGCCCTGAAATGAAATCTCAGAGTGATACTTGAGAGAAACAGCTCTCAGCCATAACTGTAAATCACACATTTAGTACAGTTCTTAATTCATCACACTCTGTTAAACAGCTGTGATGATTCTGTTGCTAGTCTCTACAACAGGGATTTGTCTGGTCTGATATCATGAATGGATTGTGACATCCCATAATTTAGGATTTATTTGAGACAGTGATGAATTTTATGAGAAGACAATAATATTTTGCAGTCAAGCTTGCATAGTCTCTTTATTCTACCTTTGCACGTCCAAGCATTCAAATCTACTTAGCAAAGCCCTACTGAGAATCTCAAAATAGTGCTAGTGCAAACATGTTAAGATAGCTTATTTTTTTATTTTATCAGTGCACATATGTGCACATTAGTAATACAAAGGGAACAAAAGGGTACACATGGACTAGAACTAGAACCAATAGTAATGTCTAATCCTGGAATTTGTTTTACTAATTTGTCACAAAAGAATTCAGGACAATAGGATGTCCTTTAATCCTTGCTCATTTCACCATACAATTTTTAATTTGCTCTTCCTCAGTTTCATATTTTAAAAATTATTTATTTATCTTTTCTATTAGGTAGGAATTCTCCTAACTTATCACTTTATCACATTCTGAGTCACCTCTTACAAAATTAAATTTCTTGAATCTTTATGTCAGTTGAAAATAAGTTAACCACTGTAACTTAAATCCTTTTTCTTCAGTTTCTGGTGATCCTTTAGTTTCCAATTTCCTTGGTCAAACTCCAGTATCTCTGAGTATTTTAACCATCTTTGTAGGCTTTTTCCCGTTCTCTTCTATGGAATTATTCCTGTGGTAGTACTCAACTGGGTATTCTTATACCAAATTTGTCCTTGTATTCTTCCTGCACTCACAACAGTGCTCCCCTGATAATTATTTCTAAACTCCAAATTTATTTTTACTTTTCCTTGCCAGAGGTATACATGCCACCCAGATTTCAGTTAATGATCCTCTAGCTCTAATAATTTTTTATTTTTTTTAAAGAGATCCAGTCCTTCAATCATGCTAGACATGAGGATTCAAAATATAGGCCATTTCCACATGAGGGACTTAAAACAGCGCCACGCATCCTCTCACAGAAGTCGTCTGCATCTTGGAGCGGACTAGGTCTGGACTACTTACCTGAGATCCGCACCTCAGTCCACTCCAAAATGCCCCCAACTGGTCCTCCAGCATGCTTTTTAAAGAACAGTTGAAAACCGTCCTTTAATTTTTCAGAGTGCACCATTGCGTTCTTGCTTCCTTGTGCAGATTCACAAGCTCGCACCAATGCGAGCCTGTGATCTGTGGAGGGTAGGCTTTAGGTGTGGCAAGCTTCAGTGGTTGGTCAGGACCCACAAACAACCAGAAGCCGCCATTTTGGAAGCTGGAGCAGTGCGGATCTAAGACCTCGCACTGCTCCGATTCACCCTGGACGAGGAGCCCTGTGGAAGGTTTTAAGGGAACAGTCCACATTGGTCCATGTCCAGAAGATCTGGTAAGTAATGGCATGGAGTGATTCCCTCGCCTCATGCAGAAATGGCCATGATTTTATCTCAGGTAGACCCAGTCCTCCTCCCCTTTCTTTTGCATCTATCATTAATTTCCCTTTGATTCTTTGCTTCTATTTTTTATTTACCTCCCTGAGAGAAAACCATTTTGCTTCTCATGCATAAACTCCCAAAGGTAAATTTTAATCTATTAGTCAGTACTGATGCAAACATTTTGGAATCTTCATTCAATAGAGATATAGGTCTATAATTTTTAATTATCTTAGGGTCATGATCTTCATATATTATTGGCCTCTCTCCACCTCTTGAAGATCTGATATTCTGGGAGGATACCATTCATAACTCTTTGCAATGGCTTTAGTAAATCTTCACTGAAGGTTTTATAATAACTGGCTGGTAGGCCATCAGAACCTTCTCCTTTCCTCTTCTCAGATCTCTTAATTGCTTCTACAATCTCATCCAGTGTAATTTCCTTATTTAAGGTATCTCTGTCTTTCTGATACTATCCTGAAAATATTTATTCAATTGCTCATCTGATACTGCCTGATCTTTATATAAGGTTACAAAGTAATTACAAAATAATTTGATAATTTCTTTCTTACTTGTTACAATTCTATTACCTTCTTCAACTCTAAAATCGTTCTTTTTTATTATTTTTTTTCTGTAGTCTATATGTTAGCCATTTCCCTGGCTTATTAGCAAATTCAAAATTTCTTTGCTTAACAAATGCCTCTTGATCTCTCATGACAACAAGATTGTCACACTTGCTTACCCCGAGCCCACCACCAGGTTCATCTGATGAAAGCAACAATCTAAGAAACTTTATTGGACTTTAAAGTGCAATGAGACACCAAAAATAAACAACAACAACAACAACAACACAACCAGCAATCTCTAAGAGGTTGCACGCAAGTCCCTGTACCTTTTCTTTTGAAAGCTGGCAGGCTGAATCCTCTTAGAATGGCTGGTTGTTCCTATTTCTAGCAAGAAAAAAAAAGTTACTTTCCTCTTCTTTTTTCTTCTTTTTTTTTAAGGCAAATTTAAATTAGTCTGTGTGTATAGCATTCAAGTTTTCTGGTTCGTTTCTGTCTTCAACCTCTCTGCATTAATAATACACTGATGCAGGTTGATAAAATACTTGCAAGAAAACAACCTTGACACGAATACATGAAAGGTTGCATAAAGATGTTTTTTTAGAGGGGGCACTTTTTTTCTTAACGCACAGTCCACATTTTGGTCCCAGGATTTGGTAAAAATGTCACATGAAAACAGTCTTGATAACAACTTTTCATGAATTCACATGACATTTTTTCTTCATGGTATGGGATTTTTGATCAGTGCAAACAAGTAGCCCTGGACTTTGGTAAAACATTGCACAAACGGAATTGTGATGCAACCATGTGAAATCAAACCACCATCAGTTGCTTTTGCAGTATTTTACTAATAAATATGAAAGCTGGTAAGGTAAAGAGATGAGGGAGATGTGGAAGAACTGATATTCCTGGAAAACTGACCAGTAATTCTTTAGAAAGTTAGGAAATATATGGTGGAACAATTGAATCTTATTCAAGTTAAGAAGCAAGAATCCTTTCGTCATAACTCTAACCAGTTGATCAGAAGGATTTTTAGCTAAACATTCTGCTACGTAAGTCCTCTTCCAGTGAAATTTTTACAAAGGCCAGAAATTAAACAGCCTCTGAACTTGGGATTGCAATATGAATGAGAAAAGGGGAGGAGAATCTGCAAGGAATCTGGAAGAAGGAGAATTTGGGCATTAGTTCTTAGTTTTTAAGCTCTTATAATAACCAGCTGGAATGAAAAACAATTCAAAGAAAGAGCCAAAAATTATAGGTGTCTTGAGTGAGCTGATCCTGTTTCCTTCCTCCCTCTCCAACAGCCTGATGGAGTGATTTCTGGCAGGTGAAAAGTGACTGACTGAAGAGTTTGCTGCAGCTTTTGAATCTATGGAAAAGGGCACCTACCTAGTATATAAGGAAAGCTGTTCCCCGATGGGAACAGTCAAGCAATTATCCAGAACAAATTGTGTCTATAACACTGAAGAACATGTTATTATTGCCTGGAGGAGTTTTTGAAGCTCTCCCTATGAAATTGTCTTGTAAATAATTCAATGGAAAGTGATTTACTTCAGTGGAAGACTTATAAGGGAATGGCTTTCAAAGAGAATCTGTCAGACACTATTTAAATTAATTTAATCTCAAATTCCAGACAAATTGTGCTAGATTAAATTTCAGTATCAATTAGCAAAGGGTGGTTGTTTTTGTGTGGCATTTAATGTCTAGGAAAAGCACTAACAAAGCCACTCTCTTTGTTCTTCTCTTGCTCACAAATATGATTGCAAAATTGGTCTGTGCTACCGCAGTGGAATCCTGTGATCATGTCGATCAAGAGAAACTTGCATGGACTTTGAACTGGCTGTTTAAGGGCAAGAGGAGTCTCTTCTCCCTTAATTACAGTGCATCCTTCAACCATGTTATCCTCTGCACAGCAGGCTACATTTTTGGGAAAGCTGTTAACTTTATTTGCTCTTGATGGACAGATCAGAGCAACTCGGCTCTCCAGGATAGTGTAATAAATGTCTGAATAGTTATTTCAAATGTAACTACTGGAATGCTGAGTATCCTTTTGAAGCAGAGCTGTTGTGAAAATGTAAAGCATCATCAAAAATGTCTCTTACATGGGAAGGGTGTGTTTGCAAGACAATTCTGTTGCAGTTTGATTGACATGCATTCCTTTGTACAGCAGCTAATAACAGCACTGATCAAAATAGAACATACCAAAATCTGGACACAAATAGCTTGTGGAAAGGATGTCCTGCCATACCAACCTGTTGAAGTTCAAAGGTGAAATTAACTACACATTACTTTAAAGATACAGGCCTATTATTCCACTTTCAACATCCTATGGAATCCTGGGGTTTGCAGTTTAGGGAGGAACATTTTGAATTCTCAGCTGGAGGGTTCTTTGGCCTCAGTGAACTATAAACCCCAGAATTCCACAGGATGTTGGAAGTAGAATAATAGCAGTATAACAGTGTAGGGTGGAAATTGCCATAGCTAACAGACACATATTTAGTGCATGAAGTCCAAGATGGATTAGGATCCTAGCATGGGGAATCATAAGGCTTTAAAGTTCTACCTTTCAATGAGGTGTTGACAGATGAGTAAGGATACCAAGAAGATTCAAAAATATTCCCAAAGGAAAAAAAAATGAAAAACATGTTTTTAAAGCATTGAGAGACCCTAATGAGAAGAGTTCAGAACCAAGAACAATCTTCTGAGTTCAGGACTTAGTCTGAGCCAAATTTTCACATGGTTGTTTTGTGGACAAAATTGCATTTTCTGTCCAGAAAATAGCATTTTCTACAAAGAAAATAATATTTCTACTTCCTGTGCAGAAGAAGTTCTTTCCTGCACAGAAAATGCTGGGGACTTATTCTGTACAAAATGCACATACGGTTGATTTGCATAGAAAAGAGAATGTTGTGCACCAAAATCAATATGCTTTGTCCGCAGAGAAAATCTTGTTTTTTGTGCAAATCAACTACATGCAAATTTTGCACAGAATAAGTCCCAAGTTACAAAAAAAAAAAAAAGTTTGAAAACTGAATGATTTTTGACACCTTCTTGCAGCAGGATGAGAACTGCTAAAATTACTCATTGTTTCCTTCAAGAAACAAAATATACGAGCAGTGCAGGTAGAATATACACATGGCTTTATTAAAGTCATAGACCAGCCTTTTCACTTAGGGAATTAAAAAGAAAAAAAAATGAACAGGTAGAAATTGTAAGTCAAGGGAAACTGCAATAAATATAAATGTTGCTGTTTTCAATGGGGAACCTGTTGGAGTCTGCTGGCACTAATAAGATTACTAAAAGGATTAATCAGCAGATCTCCAGTAGAGGCCACCTTGCTCATAACTTCATTGATAGAATCTGAATAAAGAAGGGCAGAGTAAAAATTATCAGATCTGCCCAGAAAAGCTGCTAAAATAGGGGTACTCACAGGGGCAAACTTATTTTGGAATAAGGGGTATATTGGAAATGCAACAATGCTCATCCTTTAAAGAGTTCAATGTCTCTTAGAGACAGCAACAAGGATAGCATTTTACAGTGTTCCAGTGACTTAAAATCTTGTGTCTTATCCACTTATCTTATCCATTCTGAGATACAGGCCATTTCTGCACTAGGCTGTAATAGTGCCATTACTCCACTTTCAACATCCTATGGAATCCTGGGGTTTTCAGTTTAGGAAGGGGCATCTTTGGCCTCAATAAATTACAAACTTCAAAATTCCACAGGATGTTGAAAGTGGAGTAATAGGACTATTAGAGTCTAGTGCCTTACAGTCATGGAATTTGACCCATCTATTCCAACCCTCTGAAAAGTGTCCATCCATAGATGAATAGTTCAACATCCACGAAGGCAGTCTATGTTGCAATCAAACAGTTCTTACAGTAAAGATGTTCTTCCTAATGTTTAGGTGGAATCTCTTTTCTTGTGATTTGATTTCTAGGACATAAAGTAATTGGCCAGAACAAAATGGAGCTACCATTAAAGTTGCCAAATATTGATCCATTAAAATAAATGTCTGATTACTTGGCAATGTGGATTGAAGGACTAAGCTCCACAACCAGGGTAGGAAGAAAAAGGCATACTCTACCATAGAGACAAACACTTGATCCACTTTGGGTCCCATGGTAGCTATGTGTTGTTGCCTTTTCTTTTAAATGTAGTCTGAACTTTAGAATCAGCACTAACAAACATGTAGGTCAGAAAGAGTGAGCTCAGAATCAGTTTACAGAGATTTCTCTCTCCGTCGCAGATGTGCCAGAGTGCATTTTGAGGTGAGCTCCTTTGCCACTAAAAATAGATTTCTGCTTGTTATTTGAACTGAAAATATTACAAGTGCAGGTGTCAAATTTACATTCCTCCAAATATGCACTTTAACTGGCAGCTGCTATGTTGGTACATGCTCATTTTCACTGAATGATGGAATTGACTTGAACTTTTTAAAAAATGGCGATGCAATTTGCAGAACAATACCCTTGTTCATAAACCCAGGCTCAAGCAACCCAATATGGTCAGGAATTTCATGTTTAAAAAACCCACACACATTTACCCAAGGACAGAACAGATATCTGCCAGATTGACCTTTGAGGAGTCTGACTATAGTTGGGGGAGGGAGGAGAAAGTGCAGAATGGATTCACAGTGAGTTCTTCTCCCAGGGGTCCAAATAAACTTTACACATTCAGGAATAAGAGGACGGGACCACTTATGAATAGATAACTCATTAAAGGTGAGAAAACAAAGTAGAAATAAATAGTCTGCTTTTCCTAGTGGAAGAAAACAGATCCCACATTTCTTTATTAACTATACCTATTATAAATGATTTTATATCAGGCATGAACAATAAATTAATCAGTTTTGTAGATAATGCCCAAAATTATTCATGAGGCCAAGGCTTCACTTCCCCTCTGCCTGAGGCAGAAGCGCACAGTTACAGTTCTTTTGCCCTGTTGTCACTATCATTCTCCCTCATTCTGAGACAGAATGGCCAAGTTCTTTGAAGAACAAAGCTATCCAATGGCCAGGTTCTACGAAGAGCGATGCTAGAACTAGCCAGCACCAACTTCCAAGGTCCTAAGGAAACCTTTGTCAGATACAAGTATTGTGACTGGGTGACCTAGGAGGTCACCTGTGCTACCAGTACAAGAATGTCCCAGAGTTCTCATTCATAATGGCTGATTTAGAGGAACTTTCAGAACTAGGGGCCTTGCTAAGTGCATCTTGCATCTGCCACTTGCATACTTGCATCTGGGGCCTTGTTACCTTTTGCAACTCATGCATCAGAAAATGTTTCTCTCTGGTGATGGATGGGTGCACACTGTCACCTTTCACACTCTATCAGCAGCAATGCAGTATTGTTACCCCAAAACTTGTGTGTGTACAAGATCCAAACAGTCCCTTAATTACACAAGGCTGACTGAAGGAAAAAGGAGGAAAGTTTCAGATAGTGAGATTTCAGTGCATAAAGGGCAATAATTAATGATTCTCTGGGTGAGTAAACAATGGTGTTCACAGAATGGATAATGAGATCCAGAACAGTTTAATGGTGACAAAGGGCCAATGGTTGTTGTGAAAGCTCTGTAATGGTCAGACAGGTGTGAAGATCATAGTGACATTTCTAGGTTGGAGAGAAGATGTCATGCCCTGCTTCCAGAGCATGGACTCTGACTCAGAGTGTGAAGCAGAGGGCATGCCAGGGACTGAAACAGGGGAAATACCAGGACCTACTGTACAGAGAGAGGTTACAGAGCCAGAAACAGAACAGAGGAAGGTGCCAGCTCCACAGAGAGTCCTGCCTCTTCAGATACAGAAGGATACTTACCTAGACCCAGCTTCACACAGCACAGGCAGCAAAGACAGACCTAGCATCGCTCTCTCAGAGTTTGTAACTGGCAATAATCAATCAAGGCACAGCTGCACTAGGCTCTGGGTATATTTAGCTGGTGTCCTTCCCCTCCAGGAGTTGTCAGAGCTTATCTGATCTGATACCTTGTTGGATGCCTTGACAAATGCTCAGATTGACCTTGGACACTCCCTTGCCATGAAACCCTGCTGGACTTGGTTTATGTTGGACTTTATGACTCTGCTTACTGCCTGGAAGTAAGTAACAAGCTGGGAGAAATTCAATTTGTTTGATTTATCAGCTGTGCCAGGACTGAGATAGGACAGAAGAGAAGTTAAGACATTCAGCAGTCTGGTGGAATCTCCCAGTTGCTATTGTCCAAAAGGCAGAGTTATCAAAGCTAGCTGCAAGTCTATTATCTCTGGAGTTTCCTTGTAATTTCCTGACTATGACCTGGCTACACTTAGAGGTGTTTTATGCTCTAATTCACAGTTCATGTGTTCAGCCAGTCTTTTCCTCTTGTCCAGCTTGGCTATGCAACCATAAACAGGTGCAATTTATATCAAAGCCAATTAATGTGTTTTGCCAGTTAAATCATATATCACCATATTAAACCATATCAAAATGTAGGGGTGTACAGCCCGGTAAAAGTATTCACCCTGCCTAATGGAAAGGCAGTCCCTGAAAGCTGCTTGACAATATGAGTACCTCTTAATGAGTAGAATCAAGGCAAACCCACTGCTTTGATTCCACTTATGTCATGAACAAGTTACTGGTTGCTATGACTTCCAGTATAGAATTCTCCCTCTTTCCCTATGATGAATGGAAATGAGGTGGGAAGAATCAAAGAGCTGTGAAAAAGAGGGGAGAATCTTCTCCTGTCAAAAGATGCTAGAAATATCACTTGCAGATATAGAGTATGGGATTGATAAACAGAAACACAGTAATAATTAGCAAACAAGGGATAAAATGAACCTTTGGATTTGCTTATTAAAGGACCATCTTCTTAAACATGAACCTTTTCACCCTTTTAAAATTAACTTATGTGTATTTCTCAGAGTTTTGGTGGTGGCAGCACATTCTCAAAGGGTGTTCTCAGTGGTGATACCTTTTCTGGGGAACTCTCCCTATGCAATCCTCTCAAATTTTTATTTTTATTTTCTTATAGAATGGCCCTAAGACCCTCTAGAAGGCACAGGTGTCAGTTTACCATGTTTCCTGCCCTGCGAAAGAGGATGAGCAATTTCCAAAACAGGAGTATTTTTGAAAGACACACACCCTGGACAGGTAAAGGGAATGAACGAACAAGAGAACAAAACATGTTGCAGAATTGTGCAGATAGCCTTTATTACAGCAAAAAAAAAAAAAAAAAATAAGAGAAATGGGATGTCAGGGTACAGAAGACAAGAGAGACTCTCCAAGGAGCTGACATTTCTCTTTTTGAATCTGTTGCTGTTTGATTTTTATATTGTCTAGTGTTGTTACTTTTTAAAAATAACATTTCTGTCTTTGTTACAGTATTCAGTTTGTTCTTTTAAAATCATTTCTGCATTATTTCTGGTTATTTCCACCCTACACTGTTATAGTGCTGTTATTCCACTTTCAACATCCTGTGGAATCCTGGGATTTGCAGTTTAGGGAGGGGCCTTTAGAATTCTCAGCCAGAGAGCTCTTTGGCCTCAATAAACTACAAACCCCACAATTCCACAGGATGTTGAAAGTGGAATAAGAGCACTATAATAGTGCAAGGTGAAAATGGCCTCTATTTTATAAGCCACTTTGAATGACTTCTTCGTGGTGGAGACAAAGAGTATAAATTACTCAAATGAATAAACAGATTTGGGTGCCTTCTGATTGTCTCTAGTGGAATTTCGATTAACTGTCTGAGGACACAAGGAACTTTTTCTTTCTGACTGATATTCTACAGATATAACTGGCAGTGCATCTTAAATATAATTCTTCTGCAACGAACATTTGCACATTGTACACCAGATGAGAACAGGAAACAATAATCAAGGAAACTTACACTTCACATTGGGATTTGAACTCCATTTCTGACAGACAACTTCCTAATCCATTTTTAAATAGCAGTGGAACGTTGACATGACAGTTTAGAAAATAGGACCATCCTGCTAATCCTAATCATATGCCGGAATCGTATGACAAATGTTAACTTATTTTAATATTACAGTAACCACAGGAGTAATACTTGCTACAGAATACTTGAAAACCTTCATCAGACCCATATGTTCATTATTTATAGGCAAAGTCCCAAATCCATATTTTATGCAGCTTTCAATTACTCTTATAACACAGCGATTATTAATTTATAAGTGAAAGCCCTTACCATAAATTTGGATCAAGTCAGATGACTTGCAGTAAGCTTTTGTCATTGTTCTCACAAAAGTAACTCTTTGGAGGTTTCTTGTTTTGTTTCAGTGTCATTTAGAAGTTTTACCAGTAAACAACAAGCCAAGCTGGTACTTTTCCATTTGTTACTTTTGAATTTTTCAGCAAATAGATAACATACTCTGTACTTTTTCATACATCATACGGAATATGTTTATTTTTATAAAAAGAGCAAGTGGCAAGTTTCCATACATGTGAATCCCATGTTCTTCAAAACTGGGATATACTACTGATGGTTGGGCTTAATTGATCCTAGAAGTGGATGAATCTATTGATTTTAGTTTTCTCTTTTTTTTTTCCAGTCTTAAATGTTCTTTCTCTCAAATTTTGAGAGTTTTTTTAACATGGAAATTTTTACAAATTTCTCTGTGCATTTCTGCATTTCTGTGCATCATTTTTTGCTTTGTATATACATTTTGCAATAATTTTTCCCTTTAAAATGCATTTCTGAATGTTATTTTCATGAATGTATACATGCATATATTTCCTAATTAAAACATGTGCATATTTCCCTAAAATACATTTTATCTATTTAGAAAACTGTATTGAAATTTTGGTTTACTTGTTAGTGCAAAATTAGCTAACATCCCTATTCTGATCCACTCTGGATGTAATGAAGAGAAATTCTTTTGTCAAACATTCACTAAATATTCAAAAAGTAATCAGTCTAAGCATTTTTTAAAATCTGATGTTTACCCCATTGTGCAAATGTTGCATTTTAATTCATCTTGAGAAGACTTTACCTAGAAAGTCAGTTTTCCTCTTAAACAAATAGACTCACAGAGTTTAGCAAAAAAATAGGCTGCTTAACTTGGCAGCTGGAGATAACACTGCCTGTACAAAATCTTAGGAGTAACTGGTCCTAAAGTAGGAATGTGTGAATCTATTATTGTGGTTTCACATAGTTTCTCATATTGTTTCCCAATATGTCATTTGTTCTTGTCCATTTCGGCACCAGTTTGCAATTTTAAAAAAAGGTCACATGGAACTGTGGATATGTTTTCCTGCACATCTGTCATTCTGAAAAAGTGCACATTTTTGCATGTGTTTTCCTGCTGACCTTCACATTTTTGCAAAAAGTTTTTCCCAGTAGACAACATCCTGAGATGGGGTTAATGTGGACCAAACCCTTCCATCAGGAGTCCCATCAGCATTTTTGATAAGTGGTGTCTGTGTTTCAGTTTCTAGAACCACAATATTTAGTTCTGGGCACATCACATGCTCTCAGCCCTAGAAAATCCTATGATGGGTTTGCCTTAGGGTCGCGATAAGTTGGAAATGACTTGAAGGCACACAACAACAACAAATATCGATAGCAAACACAGCAGCCCTTTATGTCTGGGGAGGAGTCCCAAACACCCTCCTACACTATAGATTAGTTCCTTCCACACACCAGAAAGGAAGAGAGAAGGGTTGTGCCATCAGCAAAATTCAGTGGGAAATGAACAGATCAAGGACTTTAAAACTTGTGTGTAGTTTTTGATTGAAGAACTGCACAGGGAAATCAGGGAAAGTGGATTTTGAAATCTAATGTTGTTTGAATTCACATATTGGTTCAGGAGGTTCAAGATAAATAAAATGCACACTCTCAGCCCTCAAAACCCCTGTGATAGTTTGCCTTAGGGCCACCGTAAGTCAGAAATGACTTGGAGGCACACAAGGAGAGGGAGAAGAACACTATTTCCTCCTCACTACCCAAATCTCTTGCTGCCACTCCCAGTTTCTCCAGATCCAGCTTGTAGATCAGAAAGAGTTAAAAAAACACTGCTGCATTTCTATCTATATAGGATGACAGAAGCCTCAAACCAGGGCCAAAAAAACCATTACATTCTAACATAAAGTTTGTTGGTTAACACTAAACAATCTCTGATTTCAAGGCTTGTCATTTTTAATTTCTCTCAAGATCATTTCCCTTGTTTGTTTGTATGTTTTAGATGTCAACATTTTTTAAAATGTAAACTGAAAGTCTTTTATAACTTTTTTTCTTGTTAAAAAAGATACTTTTATCTCAAGGATGGAGCTGATTATTGGTGTCTCAGCACTGCCACAGTGGGTAGCTAGAAGATGGTACTAGAGCAGATGAGACAAAAGATATTTCTGCACTAGACTGTGATAGTTCTATTATTCCTCTTTCAACCTCCTATGGAATTTTGTGGCTTGCAGTTTAGGGAGGGACCTTTGAAGTCCCTCCCTAAACTGCAAACCCCAGGATTCCATAGGAGGTTGAAAGCGGAATAATAACGCTATCACAGTCTAGTGTGGAAATGGCCAAAGAAACAAAATTCAATCAAAGTCTTAGGCCACTTAAGCCAATTGGTTGCTTAATCACAACCAGACAACCAGCTGCCTGCCAACCATGACAGGAAAAAGCAAGGATCTAAAATATCTCCCTCAAATCCATGGGGGATATTCCTCTCCCTCTGTTGGTGCGAGGGGGGATTTCCATTGCCCCAAGGGACTTCCATAACAAATGTGTTCCCAAAGAACTTGACTGGTTGAAGTCCTCCTTTCTCACAGAGTTCCCACTCCCTGGAACTGCCTAAGATAAAATAATAATCAGTTTTCTAGTTTTTCATGTATGCGTTAGGAGATCCTCCTGACAAAGTAAATGTTGCTGTTGGCTACAGTATTATTTGCTTTGGGTTGTTGTTGTTGTTAATATCTAGACAAAGTTTGTGTTTTCCTGCCATTTCAGTAGGAATTTCCAGAACCAGCAGCAATATTTTATCCCGTTCTAATGTGTGGGTGTGTGTACACACACACTTTAAATTCAGGATATATCACAACAACAATAACAAATCTTAGGAGACAGTATGTTTTTATACTTGCAGTTCATACTGACTTCTTTGGTCATTCTTCCTCATTACTGCTGAAGGGAGCAGATATTACTTATGCTGATATTTTTAGAACCCTCTTTTGAAAGAGGAGGAGGAGGAGATGACCATACTGGAATTTATTATCCAGATTCAACAGGAAGCAAAGAGAACTGCATGATGATCAACCACTTTGCTAATAGTGTCATGAGAAATAAATGATGATTTAGTTGCCTAAGATATCATGCAACTTCCTTGATTTCCCCTCCCTCATTATGTTTTAGAGGATTTTTATAAAAATGTTGGAGAGACCATGTGGATCCAAAGGCAAAATGAAGAGGCACCAACCAGCCATAAGCAGGAAGTTCTGTTGCAGGAGTTCTTACTTCTTTACACGAATGTGGAACAGTCCTAAATGTCTATTCTGTCTTTCCTTCCCCCTGCCCCCATAGAGCTCAAAGTATTCTTTGTCTCTCCTCACACTTCCTCTTATGCATGCAAGGACAATACATACTGCTTTCCACACCAGTAGAATTTGTACGCACTCTAGAAGTCCTATTTCCACTGAACAGAACATCCCTATAACCTGTTCCCATTCCAGCTCTGCTGAATTACAAATCCCATAGCCCTGTCACCATCTAGCTGTCAATGATGGAAGCAGTAGTACAACATATTTGGAAGGCACCAACTTGAGGAAGACTGGAATGTCCCTGTGTAAGATGTCTACACCAATAGAGAAAAACTATAGCACATTCCTGACCAGTCATGTGCTAGCTCACTTTCACTAGCAAATGAGTTGATGTGCTGAGAACCCACACAAAATCTACAAATGATCACAGTAGGTGGAGGACTGATTGCCAGTTTCAAGTGCCATCTCTGACCTGCTCATTCCTGCTCAGAGTGCCATTTCTGCCTGTTCCTGATTCTATCAGATGAGTTCTTCAGGATTCACCTACCTGCAGAGGGCATCAAAAGACCCTTTGCATGTCCTTCGCCTTGGAACTGGAGCTGGCTCTGTGACTTGGAACAACAAACATATCTGAGAGTTTGCATTGGCAGTCTCTTCTCAGGTTTGCAGATGGCAAGTATTTGTAAATACAGTTTCATAGTGGAGGGGGGAAGGGGGGAGAGAAATCCTCAAACAGTGTGACTTTAGTGGTACATTATATCGATTCAAATAAAACAGAATTTGTGATCCATTTCAGGGCTCACAATGGAACACTGAAGAACCATTAATCTGCTGCCCCTGGAGATTCTTAAACCAAGGTATTGAACAAGGAAAACAAAACAAAAGAAGATTAAATAAGTGCTACAGCCAGCAAGGTTAATGCCTGCTTGAGAAAATAACAAAGGGAGGGGCAGTCAATCATTAACAGTACCATGAAATGAGTAATAGCCTGACTAGCTCCAATATTAAAGAGGAACCTCTTTTTTTACACAACCTGAATAGTGTTTCCATATCCCCAGTTTACAGAATGAGATTTCTCCCTCCCCACCTTGAAAGACTGAGATTCAACAGGTAGAACATTTTTTTTACTGGTACAGATCTATGGGTCTGGATCCCTTCCCAACAATTCATAAGAGATGTTTGACAATAGAACAGACTCCCTTGGGACAGTATGGGCTGTCCTTTGTCATACATTTTTAAACAGAGTTTGTATGGCCAATTATTGGAACACTATCATTATGGATTTTCTTTGTCAGCAGGACTTTAGATTATATAAACCCTGGGGAACAAATCCAACCCTCAACATCTACGCATTTGCAGTGTCTTCCATGTCAGGAGTACTGTGAGTCTTCTCTACATTATTTCACCCAGACTTTACATGGGATAGAGATCAAGACCTTATCAAACTTCTTTAAAGTCTGGGAGAAAATCCAGAACAGGTTCACCATATCCTGGCTAGTGACCACCATTTTCCCCAAGGAAGATTTTTCTTGGACTTTCTTGTTTAAAGGAAGAACTGTCATTACCTAGGACATCCAATGGGATGCATAGGGTAAATCACTAGACTATGAGTGAGATGACCTGACATGGACTTTTTCTGCACTAGACTATTATAGTGTTATTATTCCACTTTCAACCTCCTGTGGAATCCTGGGGTTTGCAGTTGAGGGAGGGACCTTTAGATTTCTCAGCCAGAGAACTCTTTGGCCTCAGCAAACTACAACCCCCAGAATTCCACAAGATGTTGAAAGTGAACAGTTTAGTGTGGAAAGGCCCATGGTGCTAGAGGGCCATGAACACCAGAAGTCTATTCATTTTGCACAGTTATAGCATTATGATTTCACTTGATCTACCATGACTTCCTCCTGTGGAATTCTAGCATGCTGTGTACCACTTTAACTGCCATAACAACATTCTGTGGAATCCTGTGGTTTGTTTCATGATATGGTAAAGCTCTTTAGTTGAGGATTCTAAATGCCTCTCCACAAACTCCAAATCCCAGCATCACATATCATGGAACAATGTCAGAAAGTGGGATCACAATATTTATACTTACATCGTGTGAATGGGCTCCTGGAAAACTTTTTAGCAGTGCTGCAATAGAGGTATATATCTGCAAAGAACATACAAAAAAGTATTTTATATTTATTATAGCTAGTGTCTGTGTCTATGCCTTCTTGTAAGAATCTCAGGGTCCACATGTTCCCATCTTCAGGGACCTAAGATTCATAGAATCATTGAGTTGAAAGAGACTACAAGGGCCAACCTGTCCAGTCCCCCACCATGCAGGAATATATAGTCAAAACACTCGCAACAGATTACCATGCAGCCTCTATTTTAAAGCCCAACAATCCCTACCTTATTGCTTTTGCCTTTGTTGTTTTGTGTCTCTGTTACTTTCTCGAATCTTGATTTGCAAAAATTTAGTGGAGAGGGACTCAATGTGTTCCTACCTTCTTGTCCCTTAAGAATCTCGCTGGCCATTGCTAGAAATAAACAGACCAGAAAGGTCTTTAGTTTGAACCAAACTTCATACTGTTTGTATTTCAGAAGCTTTTCCATAATAAGTAGAAAATCAATAGTGGATAGTGCTTATCCATTTTAGTTGACATTTTTAGGAAAGGAAGAAATATGTATCCAAATCGACTTCAAACAATTCTCAAGCAACTTCAGGCAATTTTTCCTTCACTTTTGAAAATGTTTGAAACATGCTAAGAAGATATTCACTAGTAATAACTGTTGTACCATCAAAACTCTGTAAGGGGCCCAATGTTTCAGTGACATACAGCTTAACTTCACAATGTCACTATGTCATAATGGCTACCAGTAAGCATCAATTACTTGTTTCAGCTGCCCCAGTCCATATTCAAGCATTTAATTTGTGTTTTTGTTAAGGTAGTTGTTTCTTATCATTTCTTCACCATTTCTTTGTCTCTTCAAATTTCTGGACAGTTCATAGTTTTTCAGTGACAAAGGTGAACACACAGGGAAATTTTGTGTGAATCCACAACTGTATCATCAAGCCTGATGGCCCATTGAACAAGTGTAGTATGTATGGTGGTAGAATCTTCATTTCTCTTGCAATGACTCCAGTGAGAAGCAGATAACTACACCAGCACAAAAGCTGACATAGTTAACTCAGGCCAATATTATACTTATGTCTTGGAAATAAAATGTCTTTGGATACTGCAGATCCTTGGCGAATCCTCATATTCTCTCAACACCCATCCAAAATGTCACCCAGTAGTAGAAGAATGTTAATGGCAGAACACTTACAATAATGGAGTTTTCCACAGGAATTCAGGACACCTATCAGCTAGAGCAGATGTTGGACCTTCTTCTTTCACCCTCAGTGAAAAAGCACCTAACATTGCTTCTTTGAGTCTTCACCCTCCTTCCTTAGCTGAGTTATGCTAGGCATCATTACGGAAGATGCCCATTATATGAAGCAAGCTGTGACTTCAAAAAACAAAAAAAACAAACTCAGTTATCTGGAATTGCTAGATTCCAAAGTTATGGCATGAATGAATGCAAAAGTGTTCAGAACCATGCTTTGGAAAACTAACCCCTTGAAGTCCTCAAATCAGATGGATGAATCTGTCAACTGTATTTTATGTTGCTTTCCTTTCTTTAACATAAAATGTCTTTCAACATGTATGTGAAGTATTTTACATTTTTTTTTGCAAAGTTCTTATTTTTAAAAAAATAAAAATAAAAAAATCCTCACTTATCTTTTCTTCCAACTACAATCAGATTTCTTGAATTTATTTAACCTAATGAAAAATCATAGCTTTCCAACAATTCATAGTAAGAGGTCTCTTCTCTCAGGATCAAAGTAGATGTGACAGATTAATGCTTGTCCATGTCTTTCTTGCATAGCTCATCTTATAAAATCGTATAAAATCAATGGTGCACAATGGGATAGCCATATCTGTACAACACCCCTGCCAAGATATGCATGTATATCCTCAAAAATGGAACCACTTTTGACTTTCTGACCTAGGAGAGCAAGGGTTAGCTGAAGAACCTATCCTTGTCAAAACTTTTTACCAGCACCTCTGCTGAACTCTGTTATCTGTCCTCATCAAGTCTGCTTACATTTCATGATTAAACAATAGACATACTGATTACACACCAGAGAAAGTTCTGTCTTTCCTAGCATGTGATTCTGCAGTAGAGAAAAATGCATTACAGACAGGGACTGACCACTGATAGAAGATGTCACCTTTGAAGAAGGGTGATTTACTTAACACTTTTGTAATTTCTTTCCTATGTGGGTTCTTGTCTGAGCTATTACCATATTTGAATAACCCAAGTATAGGGTAATGTATTTCAGAAAGTCCAGGTGGATGCCCTTTGTTTGAAGAAGCTCCTTTGTTTTAGAGAATTTCTGATGTCATACTTCGACCTGAAATGCTTTAAAAAGAATTCTGGAGTGAGATTTACTTGAAACAAGATATCAAGCTATCTATTTCCTTTTGGGGGCCTCTTTCTGAGCCGAAATATTTTTTTAGTCTCCCAGAATCTTGAATTTTGACCAGAAAGTCTCATTAGCATATTTTCTTTCTCACACTCTTGACTCTAGTTCAGATCTCATCCTCCTCCCTTCCTTGCACTGTTCTGGCCAGGAGGGCTCTCTATCTTCTTACAAGTCCAAACAGATCAAGGAGAAGTAATTTTTCGATCTCTTAAATGTATCTTCTAGAGAGTACTTTCCCTGCACAATGCAATTCCCCCAGACTGTTCTCTCTTTCTCTGAAGTGTGTGTGTGTGTATGTTTTAGGGAAAGTATTATACTGTTCTAATATTTGAACTCTTTATCTCATTTCTACTTCCCCTTAGCAACCCCTATAGCTTCAAACTGCTTTTAATTCCAAACCCTCACAGCCCTGCAAGTTTGCTATTCTGCATGTACCATGTGCATCTGTGAAGCTCTCTGATAATATTTGCTATTCCCCACATGCAACTACTATATATATTTTGATTGCTATATATTCAATGAAATTCCCTTGTTTATAGAGTGCCATGTGAATGTGGGTTTTTGAACCCAATTTGGCTGATACACACTATTGGCCAACATTGTGAGATCTCTGACATATGTGTATTCAAAACATGTATGAATCCACTCATATTCTTGGAGGGTATGTCTGGTAACAATGGCACCTCCACTGTTAAAAAGAATGTTAAGCAGGGCCTAGGGGACCATTTTCTGAGTGTTCATGGTAAATATTGAAGGACAGAGCTAAGAGTGTTTTGCATCTTATCCTCTGGCCCCTAAGTGACCTCACTCTCCTCAGTTGTGGTGCTGATAACTTTCCCATGGAAGCAATTTCAACTATCACTTTGTTGGTTTCAAAATACCTTCGGTTGGCATTGCACCTCCCCGCCCCCTGGCCATTAAGCTCTGACATGCTAAATTGATATATAAATCAGTGGATTCACAAACACAATAAAGGCACAGGGAAGGCCCTGTGCCCCTATTGCGTTTGTGAATCCACTGCTTTGCAAGGGCACACTGACATCCCAGTGCATCATGTCACTTCTTTGCTCCTGGGGCAGTTCTACTTGCATTCACATGAACACAAACAGGACTCTTAATGCATTTAGGACTCCTTCTTCAGAAGGATTCTCAAGAGCATGAAAAATTGAGTGGCTGCTCGTGCCCACTGAAGCTGGGAAGGTGGAGGACAGTGCAGCAGAAGTTAAGCCAGCTATGTAAAAACAATATTCAAAAATATTTGAGAAATGCCTGAAGAACTTATATTTTGAGTGCTGAGAAACCCATCAAGAAGAATCTTGGACAGATGAGAATCTTTGCAGTTTTGGACTTACTCTGTGCAAAATTCACACATGGTTGTTTTGTGAAGAAAACAGAATTTTAAACACAGGAAACATTCTTATTATTAGAAATATTATTTTCTGCTCATGAATATTATTTTCTGAGCAAAGAATGCTGTTTCCTATGCAGAAATGCTGTTCTGTGTGCACAACAACCATGTGCAAATTTTGTGCAGAATAAATCTCTAATTACCAATGGGCCATAAAAGAAGAAAAATGCTTGGTTTCTGCAAACTTTCTCTCAGCGGGGAGAAAATTGCTAATATTGCTTATTGCTTCCTTTGTTAAAGAATTGTATGCCATATCTAAAGCAAAACTTGGGGGAAAAATACCCCTTTTTCTCTTTTTTTGGAATACAACTCCTAGACACCCTGCTTAGCTTTAATAGAATGTTTGCATCCCAAGCCTTTGACTAGGCTGGCTTGTTTCTGATATGTTTTTTAAGAAGGCATATATCAGATACCCTTTGCTAAACAAACAGAAAGGTGGTGAGAAATAAGGGGAAAATAGGAGAGAGAGTTCAAATACACACAGAAACAATTATTAAAATGATGAGAGCTAGCAGGAGTATAGTAAATAAAATCCCAGAAGCACAAATAAATGGAGAATTCAGCAGAGGGGAAAAAGCTCTGAGCCACAGATAAAGGAAGAATTAGAAGTGGGGAAGAATACAAATGTAGAGTGTAAGGGAGAATGTAGAGAAACAGGTCTGGGGAGAAGGAGAAATGACAGCAGAGAAGGAAAAGCAGAGACAAGGCAGAGTAAGAGAAGGAGGAATGGATAGACAAGAGATTGAACAAAACTGTTAGGCAGATGGGAGTGTGTAGGCATATTTACAGGTTTGGCTGGATAGAGCCCCCTGTCCTTTAAGGCATATTTATTTTTGTCAACAGTAGATAAAATTTTGTCCTAGCCAAGAACAGAGATTGCAATGTGCTCAAAAATTAGGGGGTATTTCCATTGCCAGTCTCTATGTGCTCCCAGACGCCACCCCCCAGCTATCTCTCACTTGCTCTACTCTAGTGCCACACTACTGTTCTCAGATTCTTGATCCTGATATTTTTACATGCACACAGACACACACACACACAGAGAAAAACATTCTTAAATTTCTAAATTGCCAGACTTTCTGTACTGAAAAATTGCTCTCCTTTTTCTGCTGTTCAACATTCTCTTGATCAATACCAGCAGTTAAGGTAAGTCACGTGGGAAAGTCACACTATCTCAATCTCAGAGGAAGGCAAAGGCAAACCCTCTCTGAACAAATCTTGTCAAGAAAACCCAGTGATAAGTTCACTTCAGGGTCTCCATAAGTCAGAAGACATACAACAACAATTCCAACATCCCATTTTGGACAAGGTACTCCAGTACCTGGTGATGACTTTGCAGCTCCAAGCAGATCTCCAAGTGGTTACAGCATCTTCTACTTTGCTGACAGGCAATGTGTTTGAAGTTCTGTGTTCCTTAAAGCAGTATCACAGAGTCTCATTCTGAATTCCTGGAATATACACACATCTTGACCTTAGTGCCAACAGTACCACAGTCTTGGAAAATATAAATCACTGCTGATGCTTACATCTGGGAGAAGGGCAGATTTAGGGAAGGCATTAAAGGGGGAGGGTCCTGAAAGGAAGAAGCCAAGCGGAGACAAGAGTGAGGAAGGGACTGCATTTCCAGAGAGGGAGAACTGAGGCAGACCCATTTGTCCTGGCCCTGGTTTGATTCAGAAATCTCCCTGGCTGTTCAGACCTGAACACAAAGAGGTGTCAGGCTGGGCAGGTCTTGAGTACGAGGCTTGGGTGCCCTTTTGCGCTCGTGTTTTCACATTGTGACAAGGACTAATGTATATACCTGGCCTTGCCTGGGGTTTTATTTTCTCATAGGGAATACTTGTTAAAAAGATTTGAGATTCTGTGTCTCTTATTCTCCAAACTGTCTTGCCCAGTACTGATAACTTTTCTCCATATTCTCCAATCCAATCTGTATTCAGAGTTATTAGCATACACAGGTTGGGTTCCTGAGGGAATACACTGCCCTCATCCTTGCCGCTAGGCCTCGTCTCCATAGCAACTGGCCTATTCAAGACAGCCACAGTTGACTGAGGCCCAAAAGCTGTCTGGCTGAGAATTCTAAAGGCCCCTTCCAAAACTGCAAACCCCGGAATTCATAGAATCTTCACAGGCAGCCAATCATATGAGGCCTTCACCTGACACAGACAAACAAACTTTGATTTTTATATATTAGAAGAGGTATGCATGGGAAAGTTTCAAAACCAAATGTTTGACCTCTGGTTTCTGCCACATCTGTTGCAGACCTATGTCAATATAGTTCAATCTACCTATAACTAGGAGCTCAGTCAGGCATGGAGAAACCATCTGAGAGTTGAACTAGGTTTCTGCAGACCAGTCCTGAAAATCTAGTGATAATTATTATATAAAGGAATTCTTATAAAAAACTATTGGTTAGATTTCTATATTTTATACTGTAAGCCATCTTAGAAGAACTGTAGTGTTAAAGGCAGCTGAGAAATGGTATTCCCATCTTCATCACCATCATCATCCAAACCTGCACCAGAAGAAAAGAAACAATGAGCTCATATGAACTTTAGAAAAAGAGGTAAGCAACATGACTTTCTGGGAGGAACAAGTCTGAAGACTTGTTATGCTTGTATTTACAGGTATGTTAGGCCATTTCCGCACTAGACTTTTATAGCACTATGATTCCACTTTCAACATCCTATGGAATCCTGGGGTTTGCAGTTTCAGGAGGGGCCAGGCAGCCCCTCCCGAAACTGCAAACCCCAGGATTCCATAGGATGTTGAAAGTGGAATCATAGTGCTATAACAGTCTAGTGAGGAAATGGCCTAGGACTTCTTTTCATATTTATTTTGTGGTTTTTCTGAAGTGTCATTACTGTCTTGAGAGGTTTTGTAGCATCTTTAGAAAACAATAGATAGTAGTAATGGCCCTTACTAAGAGCAAAATTATGAGCTCAAGGCTTCTTCCCTCCACTTTCCCATAGCAGATAATATCTTGCTTTGTCTCACCCTGTAATTTCATTACCATTGGACAGCAAACAGGCTTCTATAAGAACCAAGGTAATCTCTTTATCAGTAAAACAGTTCCCCAAATCCTATTGTTAATCCTAGTTAGAATGGGCCCATTGAATCAATCAAATGATTCAATGGAGTTGTTCAACATGGTATTAATGGTTGGAATGTAAGGCAGTATCTCCAGCTAGAGATAAATCTTGACAAAACAGACAACCAACAGGGCCTTGTACTTCACAAAGAGGCTAAATTTTATAGGACTTCTTGTTTTCTGTTGTACTGCACTGGCTTTGAATCAAATGGATATCATCCAAAATCAGATAAGAAGTCTTAACCTTAGAAAGTAATATGAATATAGGGCAGAAATAAGATCTACACTCCAGAAATCCTGCTTCAAAAGGCTTATGGTAAAACTCTTTCCCTGTTTCTCTGTCCTCTTCTACTCTTCTCTTTTTATAGCTTTTGAAAAATTCCTCTTGGCCCTGGTTATATTCTTTTCAATTCTAACTGGCAGTGATAAATGTGGATAAGAGATGTTTCCAGAATACCTCAAATGCTTTGCCAGTACTCTAAGATCAATGTGTATGTATGTGTGTGTGTGTTTGTGTGTAGGAGCTCTGTAAGGGTTTGCTGACACTGCATACCTATCTTTTTTGCTAAGGGAGGAGAAGGAAGCAGAAAGAGTGAAACATGTCCCCAAACAGTGGAATCTGCTGCCTCGGAGTGTAGTGGAGTCTCCTTCCTTGGAGGTTTTTAAGCAGAGGCTTGATGGCCATCTGTCGGGAGTGCTTTGAGGGTGTTCCTGCATGGCAGGGGGTTGGACTGGATGGCCCCTGTGGTCTCTTCCAACTCTACATTTCTATGATTCTATGAACATCTGTCATGTACACTTTTGAATCCATGGAAGAGAAAGCAGGACAGAGTTAGATCAGGGTTTGTATAATATCAGTATCTTGCTCTTGGGAAAATTCTTTTTCTTTTTCCTCTTATTTCCTTTGTCCTTAAAAATACGGATATGCTGGTTGCTCAAAGGGAAACATTCTTGGCATATGCGGCTTTTAAAATTGATTGGATTCCAGTGTTTCCATGAAGTTTTTCATAGTATGATCTAACAAAATCAGATATGAATTCAAACGTCAAGTTATTGTTACCCGTAAATAAGATGTATATGGGCCAAACACCTACAGTCAGCAATTGACCTGACAGTCAGATAGTTGTAAACCAAAGTGCTGTAGCTTAGTTAATCCAGTCCAAGTCAGTCACAAGTAATCCAGAAAGATAAAGGGAGGAACAAGTGTGAAGTTATCAGCTGGTCCAGAAGTCAAGGAGCAATTAATCATAGCACAGAAGGCTGAGAGTACTACCAGTTGCCAAGATAGAATGGTTGCAAGCAACAAGGACACCTGGGAGCTGCTGGGAGATTTATAAGCAGCTATCTCTGATGCTCATTGAGTCAGTGTTTCCCATTTAACAGATGTTAGGACATACAAAACATCTCATATTTCCTGCCGCCTTCAAAAGAAGAAGGTTTATCCTTGGTGTCCGTAGCATCTTGCTAGGGGACTGGGTCCTTCAACTCCCACAGTCCCCAGCTCCTCAAACTCAGAAAGGTCACAGTTATTTGGAGTCATAAATGCCTGGCAATCTGATTCCTCTCTGATTCTTCAGATTCTAGGGACAAGTTATGACAGCATAAAGATACAATCATACAATTCCACTCAGCTTGGAATTCTGCTCAATTTGCCTTCTCCATTTTTTGTGCCCCACCTCCCACATCATGGCCATGCCTAGGGGAGGTCAGGGGTAGCTGAGAAGCATCTGACTATGTTCCTATTGCCTGATGCACAATGACAAAGCCATTCTCCAGGGCCGTCTGAGGTGTTCTGGAGATGGTGAGGATCATTCTGCAATGGAGATAATGAACTTCTCCATCTGTACAACCATAAAGAGATATAGAACAGCATTATACCAGCATATGTCATTGTAACAGGCTGCAAGTGATATTTCTTCCATTCAGTGCTTGAATAACCAGTACAGTAAATGAAGAGGTGGAGTCAAAAACAGTTATGCAAAGTTAAGTTAGGAAGACTAGCAGCAAGACCTGAGATCTCTGGGAGTTTAAGCTCTATATGGCTCAGGTTCTGTCAGTGACTCTACCCTGCCATGAAAGTATTATACCTTTGCTTAGCCATGAAAATATTTTTCCAGTTGATTTACTATGCTTTAGTGACAGCACACTTTGTAGTTGCAATATAACCAGTGTCAGATCCTGCTTGTAAAAATATATTATATATCAGAAGACCAGTATGGTATTTCATTAAGGGGGGAAATCCATCCTGGGGATAAAGGATTCATTTGGGAAGATCCATATCCAAGGGCTTCTGGTCAGTATTTTGAGGGAACATCAAAGACAGAGGCAGAACAATCCCAATGGAGACATTGTTTAAACAACTTGCAAGGTAGAAAAGAAAACTTGGGAAGGTTTGAGGTTCTCAGGATCAAATAATTTCCTTTGGGAATAGCTCAGAGTTGGAAAATGAGAAGACACCTGAGGATCCACCAGTCAAAATTGTTTGCATGCCAAAGTATGTGCCTCTATATAAACTGAGTTTGTATACATTAGCTCTAGCAACTTGCTTAACTTCTATGCCCCTATCTCATTAAAATACTGCTGCTGAACTCAGAGTGTTTTCCTTGAGAGTAAACAAGGAGCCAGCACATAATAGATTCAGGCTATCTGGCAGATGGAATCTCCTTGTATGGTCAACTTGGGCCCTGATATCATCAGGAGAGGCCCTTCCTTCAGTCTCACATGCACAGTTGGTGGGGACATGGGATAGGATCTTCTCAGTGTTTGCCCCTTGACTCTGCAACTCCCTTGTCAAGGAGTGACTGTTCTTCTGTTGGCAACAAAACCTTTTTTTATTCTGGCAGGCTTTTAAAACAAAATTTAGAGAATGGCCTGAAGGATTTGTTTACCATTTTAAATGGAACTTTTTAATTACTTTTTATCTTTTAATTGATATATATATATATATATATATATATATATATATATATAGTGTAGTTTTAAATCATTTTAATATTATGAATAGTTCAATGTCATTTTAATGTGCACTTTTTGTTTGGTTTCAGCTGTATTGTTCTTTTTAAAACTGTAAGTTTCCTTAAATTCCAATTTTGGGAGAATGGTAGGATATAAATAAATAGCAGAGGAGGAGAGGGAGGAGGGGGAGCAGGGCAGAATTGGGATTTGGCTGACAATTTATAGACTTGAGTTAGGGAGCATAGGCTTTGACTTATTTCTAGTGATGTGGACTCCTGGCACCAGCCCCATCTGTAGTCAAGTGATGAAGAGATACAAGAACTGAAGGCTGCTGTGATCTTCTAATAAATGTTGTTTCCAACATTAGTTTCTCTAAAAATTTGTATGACCTTGACAGAGGTTGAACAGAATTTCAGCAGTGATGCCACGTGAATGGAGATTTACCACCTCACTTTGGATGAGGGATGGGATTTCTAAATATGATCTGGATCTTAAATTACTACTCCTTTCTGTCATCTCCTCCTTCATCAGTTCTCCTTGCACCATAGGTCACAGTATTCTCAAAGGCCCTTTCTGAAGCAAGCTCCCATCCTGCCTTGGGAAGGAGAGGAGGATTGAGAAAACACTTTTGCATGATGTCATCATGGTCCCACTCTTCTCCCATCCCCAGGTCATGTGATTGTGGGTTAAATCATTGATGGGTTTTCCTCGTCAATGACCCACAATCATGCTATCATCCAACTCTTACCTCTATTAGGGAATGGCAAGAAGTGAAATGGCAGCACTTCCTGCCCCAGCACAGCCTGGGAAAATGCCCAGCTACACTGTGGAAAGAAGAGGCATGTTCATCATGCTCCTTTCCACAGGGAGACAGTCCCATGTGAAGGGGAGCGCTGCCATCACACTCTGCTGGGATCACTTCTGATGCCACTGCACAAAGGTAAACTGCAGAAAGGGTCAAAGTCCCTCCAACCTCCTCAACAAAGTTTTTGGAATGTAGAAGGGGTAGAATGCAAGGGAAAGGGGTATGTAGGAATGGTCCATTTTGTGAACACTGTTCTCTTCAGGGTAAGATGGGATCCAAACCTCTGTACTGCACATCTTAGTTAACAAATAGAGGTCATTTCAAAGTGTGTCTGGAATACTAATTCAATTTGGAAAATAATTAATATGAATAGGTATAAATGAATCCATAAATTAAAAACAAATCCTGTCTGAAAGGCTTATTAAGAGTAATTTGTTGTGTTTTCCTCCCTAATTAAATAGATTAATAGCAATAACATCTCCCACAGCAGAGACAAAGTTTCTCTTTCAGCTATGTACTTCTTTCAGCATAAAAGCAACTGATCAAAGCCCACAGCTGATTTGGAGATGTAACTGTAATTGAAGCCTATATTTGAAATGAATCTGTTTAATGAGTGACATTGCTTGGCTCTCTTCTTAAATTGTGCATTCCACATTGAGCTGCATCACTTTATGAGTTAGAAGAAAATATGTTCTTTAACAGGAACTGCCTACTGTTGAAATCCTAGCAAGCGACCCTTAGGGTCATTTTGCTCATAAAATTTTCCCATAGCAATGTATGCCATTATTAAGCATTCGGGAGATTTTGTTAATTTTGTGTTTTGATATAGACTGAACAAGTTTACATTTCCTTAACTAATACATGAGACAGAATGCAATTATGATTCAGTTTTTACAGCTGTCTAAACTTCTAATTCAAATTACCCAAAATGAGTACAAAAATATTTATATCAAGGAAAACTGCATAAGAATGGCAAATTAGTGAAAAAATGCCCAATTGACATTAAATCAGAGGATACACACTTTGAAATGAGTTTTCTAAAAAATCCAAACTGCTGTGGAAAGAAGACAGAACAAACTAACATGAAAAATGAGAAACTAAATTTGACAGATTTCTCCATCCTTAACTATTATACGTGTAGCATCTTTTAAGAATGAAACTTAATGTTGATGCATTGCCTTCCTAATAAAATCATTGAGTAAAGCTGATGATAAAGTGAATAAAAGGTAGCTTCTTCATTGTTATGCCAGAGTTGTATTTTGCCTCCACTCTTTCTGATCCACATAATGACATGTGGGGTATGTGCTAAAGTCACATCACTGGGACATTCATTAATGAGACTACGTATGAGACAGCCTTGTTGCGTCCCTCAGCCTTCTTCCATTTCAGCATGAACATCTACCCCATTTCCTTCTAATCATTCACAGTTGATCAGCCTTGCTTATTTTCAAGGAAAGAACATGATAGATGGAATGCATTTAGGCTAAATTATGCCATGGCAACAGTTCATTGTCATCTCCAAGATCCAGGGTATTTCCAGTTACTTTAAGTATTCTGGTCACCAACCCCAGTCAACACAGTTGGCCATTCCTTGGCTAGGCACCCCATAGAAGACTATTTGCTGGGCCATCAAACAACTAGAATTCCATAGCAGTAGCTATCTACAGAGTAAAGTCAAGCCATACAGTAAGAATCCTTCCCAATTCTTACCAAAGAACCATGACAATTCAGTCTCAGCATTTGTAATCCTATTCCAATGCACTTTGATTTGGGATAATGTACCACTAAAAGTTTCCTTTGAAGCAACCATACATAGAATCAAGGCATAGAAATCCTGGCTGGTATTCAGTATGGAAGTTACAGATCTGTAACTAGTCTATATTCAGTTCGACTACATAATTTTCCTCTAAAACTACATAAATGCCACCACAGCCCATGTTAAGAGTCAGGAGCCAGACTGGTAAAGGAAGTCTATTCAGCTTCTGATCAGGACACAAGGAGGAGGATGTTTCCACCCTATTCCTTCCAGCAAGCGAAGCTGCAACAACAGAAGCAGGACCACTGTCTCAAATCCTTGTCACAGTCTTGCTTGCTGATGGGTGGGAGCTGGAGACAGTTTCCTCCTTTGCACCATGATCAAAAACTGAACACATCACCTTCCCTAGTCTGGTTCCTGGCTCTTAAGGTGGGCTGGAGGGGACGGTGGTAAGCCAGAACACATTACTTCATTATGCTGACATAACCAAATGGTGGATGTAGGATATCAGTGCTAGGCCTTTATGATAGATTAAGGCTTTGCAAACATTTCTTTCTTCTGTGATACACAAAATGTAATATGCGATATCAGCAGCATTATATACAGAGGCCCATGTATGTGAAAGTCTGGCCCATTGTTGAGGAGAAAGCTTCACACAAAGTTCAGATTGAATGCATGTCAAGTGGTGGAGGGAAGTATCCTCTCTGCACCTCTCCATTATTCAAAGTCTTAATGACTAGATGCCAGTATTATTAGTCCATTATTCTCAAACTGGTTTCTCATTTGGCACATTGACTGTAGCAGGGGTGGGCAACTGCAGAGGAGGTGAAGACCATTTTTCCACCCTCACATCCACCTAGTGTCCACATTGGTGCATCCAACATGACTAGAAATGATGTCACATCACTTCCAGTTTGATTTTTTTTTGGGGGGGGATTAATGTTTGCAGGACACTCTGGAGTCTGAAAGAGTGTGCAGTCTTTAGCCATTTTTGGATGAAAAGTCAGTTATTAATAATATTTTTAACAAGATTTTTGGTCAGGGGGGTTCAGAGACTGTAATATCAGGTGATGGGCTTCACTTTCTTCAATCCTTCCCATGATATAGAAAATATGCCAGCTACAATTGTTATCTAGTCATATTCAGCCAGCTCATGTATGCATTTTTCACATGCATGTCTTTAGCCTTTTACTCTGTTGAAGATTATTGAGCACCCAGATTTCAAAGATAATGAAGGTTGGTTGGTCCTGGATGGAATATATCTTATATCCGGATATGTTCAATCTAGTTTTCTTGGCATAACAAATCATTAGGAATAAATAGAAAAAATAATTGTGTCAATGTTTTCTTTCCTTCTTTTTGCTAATATTTCAGACAAAATTAGAAACCAAATGTTAGCCACATGACAAGAGAAAAGAAGCTGCAATGAAAATATTATGTAAATATTTATTGTAAAGTCATTTACATAAAAAGACTCAAAATAAAACAACTGTTCTGATGATTATATGTTACTAAAACAAATGTTGGTGCAGTAGTAATCATGTAATTAAATTAGCAGGCATTTTTATTTTCTTGATTCATTAATTTAACAACTTGTTGCAGAAAATGTGGAATTAATAAGAAACCGGCTTATAAAAGCTTTCTGTAATTTATTTGCCAGTTCATTAATGAGTAATAATAAGGAATGCAACATAAAGAATGGGGTTTGGACCCCACTATGCAGGCAATTTCTAGAAAAATGACAGATTGCCTTTTTGTTCCTCAGCTTCTTCATTATTAATATTGGGAATACAGAAGGGAGTTATATTACCTCATTGTTCTTTAAAGAGGAGCAACTATATCAAGAGCAACAGTAGTTCGAGAATTAGCTTATTGCTTGCTTCCACTGCTATTTAACTCTTTCTCCAAGCCAGCCCTACCCATTACGCAAAGTTTGGAAACTTCTTCAGGTGACAGATGTTGTAGGACAACCATGTCATGACTCCTGGATTTTCCTCCTGACTCCCACAGCTTTTCCCCTCTCTAAAGGACAGCCTTCCCTTCACCCCCTAAAGAGGTCTGTTTCTCAAGTATAGAACCACAAGAGGAGACTGCTGTTATTACATTAAAGTCCTGCTCCACCATGTTTCCCTCACCCCCTTGTTCGGCAGCACAGGAAAAGGAAGAGCACATGACCCCAACCCATTCCATCCTCATCTTCCACCACAGCTTGAAGACCAGATGTCTCTAGCAAGGTATGTTCTTTGTTCATGGCAGTGCCCTGTGCGATTAAGAGTTAAACTACACATTACTTTAAATCTGCAATGTGCAGATGAGCCTTCTTTTCTCCCTCTCTTTTTCTCTTTTTATTTTACTTATAAGTAAGTAGTTAAGGCCTTGATCTAGGAGGACTGTAAAGAGCTAAGAGAAATTTCTCTCACAATTGTCTTCATGCTAATTTCACCAAACCTCCTCCACGCTTATTCTTGTAAAAAGAAGAAGCTCCATTGGTGTCAATGAGCTTGGACCAGAATTTTTGAAAGTTCTCTTCCTCCTCTATGAATCTACCTAAAATTTGAAATCTTCAGCAGAGGCCTTTAGCATACATCACCACCACCCGGGGTGAGTACATGAAACAAGGTTTGGTTTGATGGTCTCTTCCAGGTCTATGATTCAATGCTTCTAGCTGTGGTGAGTGACAGTGTAGGAGGGAAGGTAAATTAAGTGATGTGAGTGCAAGAAGCAAGTGAGGGATACATTGTGAGGACATGAGGTGAGGTGAGATGAGGTGAGGGAGGAAATAGGAAAGAAAGAGCAGTGGAGTGCAAGACATAAGAGGAGTACATTATGAGGACCTAATGTAAGGTGAGGGACAGAGTTAGAGCAAAAGTGAGTGGTATAAGCATGGAGGCAAGGGTGTGAAGTGGAATAAGTGAAGAAACAGCAGGAGAGATTGAGCAATGCAATACAAGGGCATTTCTACACTAGATTGTTATAGTGCTATTATTCTGCTTTCAACATCCCATGGAATCCTCGGTTTTTCAGTTTAGGGAGAGGCATTTAGAATTTTCAGCCAGAGAGCTCTTTGGCCTCGGTAAACTACAAAGCTCAGAATTCCACAAGATCTTGCAAGTGGAATGATAGCACTATAACAGTGTAGTGTGTAAATGGTCCAAGAAGCAAGAGAGGGCCACATTGTGAGATTGTGAGGTGAGGCAAGGAGAGAGTAGAAGTGAATGAACAACATTGGCAGAATGCAGGAAGCAAGGGAGGAGCAGACTGTGAGGGAATAAGGTGAGAGAAGGGAAGGAGAGCAGGAGAGGGGGACTCCTGAGAATAGTGGTGTACAAGAAAGAAAGGAAGGACTATTTTTCCTAGAGCATAAGGTGGGATAAAGGAGAGATAAGGGAGAGTATGATAATGGAGATAGGGAAAGGGAATATGGATGATGCAGTGTCAGGGCACAAGGAGTAAGAGACAGGTAAGCATGAGGAGAAGCAAGTTACAAGGAAGAGAAAGGTGGTGCTACAAGATAAGAGAAATAAGGAGGAAGCAGCAGGTATGATGGCCCACCACCACATGATAAGTCCTGGTTCCATGTACTGGATCTTTCAGATTAGTTGAAAAAATGGCATTGTTTGAAACATAGTGGAATAAAAAGTGCAACAGTTAATATGTTGAATGTACTTTAGAGTAATTTATATAATATGCAGTTATATGTTCAGATTTGAGGAAGTGGAATATGGTGACCTCATTTATAAATATACGTAATTAATACAATTAAAGTAATAAATAAGCAGATGAATGATGTTAGTTCCCTGTTTGAGGAGAAGGGTAAATTGAGTGGGGAGGAATGTGGGGAAGGCTTAAATCTCAACTTTCTGTGCACCATCGTGCTGATTTGGATTGTGGTTCTGCATTTGTACCTGTAAGTGAAAAAAGTAAGTCAAGATAAGTCAAATGCTACATTTTTTTCTTTTTCTTTTCTTTTTTTTTTTTTTAGAAAAGAGGGACATTTCAGTCCTTAAAATTATGGAAAAGTAGGATACTAAACCTAAACCTCACAGGAAGGCTGCACATGTGGTCATCTGAAAAATTTCACCCTACAAATGATGCAAGCTGACAAGGATGGCAAAGATGTGAATGCAACTGAGTGTTTATTCTAACTTCTTCTCTGTGCAGTGTTATGTGGAAAAACAAAAACCTGCACTGGGGTTAAGTCTAAGAATAGAAGGAATATTCAAAAATATTCAAAAGTTGTTGAAAAAATACGGTTTCAAAAAATATTGAAAACACTGAATGAGAAGAACCCTGGCCTAATGATAACCTTCACAGATCAGAACTTATTTTGCACAAAAATTGTACATCAGAATTTTCTGCGCAGATTTTTTTTGCAGAAGAAGGTCTTTCCTGAACAGAAAATGTTATTCTTATACAAATCAACCATGAGTGAATTTTGCACAGAACAAGTATCCAGTTACAGCATTTTCTGTACAGGAAACAACACATTGCATAGAAAATAATAAAGGAATTTTTTTTCACAGAAAAGTCTATTCCCTGTTTGTTTCCTGTTTGTCTCCTGTGCAGAAAATGCTGTAATTGAGGACTTTATTTTGTGCAAAATTTACAAATAGATGATGTGCATAAAAGCGGCGTTTTCTGTACAGGAAACAGCTTTTTCTACATAGAAAATATTAAGGTGCATTTTGCACATAATAACTCCCAAATTGCATATGAACATCAAAATTCTGTGGGTTTTGAAGACTTTCTTACAGGCAGAATGAGAATGTTTAAAGTATTCATTTTTTTTTCAATTCATATTATTACATTCCTAGTTCAGTCTTGATTAAATGGAAGTAGAATGGGAGTGCATCCTTCATGCTCATTCAGTCCCTCTTATCTGCATTGAACGAACTTCGAAAGAACCTCTTCAGTACAAACTATCCATACATAGGCTTCTTCTAAAGGTAATATGTTATGAAAAGGGGGGATATCACCTGCCCGAATGTAATGGAATAACTGAACCAGGATAAACACCATTGAATTAATGGAATAATTACAAATGAATTATCAAGGTAAATTCCAATTTAAAATTTTAAAATTCCCGATTTGCAAAGGGGCAGCTGTTAGAGCTTATAGGGTCACATTGGCTCCTGGAGACCTTGCAATGCTTCTTCCAGTCTGTTGTACCCACTTGCAAAAAACAAAACAAAACCTCTTATAATTTGACCCCCAGATGCCTCAACACATGCCTCTAGAGGCATGGGGTTATTTTCACCACTGTTTTTGGCTTTTTCCTGGACCATTTTAGACCTGGTGGGGCCTTTTGGGGGGGGGCATTTTACAATAGGAAGTATTTCAAAGTCATTTCTGTGCTGTTTTGAAACTTTTTGTTTTAATTTTCCACTGGACTTATAATACATAACAAAAAAGACCCTTCTACCCCTTCAACAATTTGAAGACAACTGGGGACACATTTTTCCTAAATAATTAATAAAAAATGGGGGGGGTATCTGGGTGCCACAGAATTTTCTGGGGAGCTTCATGTAGCCAACAGGCCCCACTTTGCCAACCCCTGATTAAATGAGTCTACTTTAGTTGGAACTAGCAGTTGGTTATAGGTCAATATCTACAGGTCTGGTGCTACAGTTAGGCAGAATGAGGCAGTTGCCTCAGATAGTGGGCACTGAGGACAGCAATGGAAACCTCCAGAACATTTTTTCCTGAAGCCTTTGGGTGTTAACCTCTGCTTCAATGCGACCCAACCTGTCATGGATCTCCTGAACTGTTGCGATGTAGCAGAGGATAATCTCCTACCAACAGCACTGAAGAAAAGTTAAAAAGCCATTGAATGTTGCTTCTGTAGCTGAAATGGGGAGAGGACACCACACTTTTTATTTTCTTTGTACTGCAACATATATTTTGATGGTCCTAAATATTTTTCACAAAGTCCCTTTCCCTCAGTATAGCATAAGTCATGATCCAGCTACTGGGTTTATTATATATTTCATATAGGGTCTAGCATCCATTTGATGCAAACAGTTGATATGACTGCTAGTAGTAGAACTAACTAACAACAATTCCATAATTTCCATTTTCAGCACTGATATCCAAAGCCCAAATATGGTAGAGCACCATCACTGCTCAGTTATGGCTTCAGCATGTCACTATATTTATCTGCCTTCAAAATTACCTTCCAAGCTTTGCTCAAAATTAAGTCCCACTGTGCTCAATAGAGTTTGCGTCCCAGTTATGTGTACATGGAACTGCACCCTTGACCTTTAAATGTGTTGGTGTTTCACATATTTACTGCTGCAGATACTCCTGATGACTTTAAGCAATGAAGGGATTAAGCGATGTTAAAGACTTTTGTTAAACTGAATTTAAACTGAATTAACCTTTTGCACAAACAGGATCCTTGATCAGCTGCAGATGTCCTGTCCCTAGTCACTGTTGCTCATTTGAACAAATATCAGACAGTTGCTGTTAGGAAAAAAATCCAGGGAAGAGCTATGATTATCAACTCTAAACTGCCAGAGGGAAGTGGGATTTTTTTAAAAAAATACAACATAAATTAAAATGTATTTTCTGGGGAAAAAAAGAGTTCAATACAGGAATTCTTTGACACAGGATTTTTTTTACATCTCACCAGTTAAATTGCCTGCTACTTCTAAGCCCAAAAGAGGGATTGAAAACATGTCCTCCCCAGATGTTGTTGACCTGTATATCCCATCAGCCCTAATCCTACTATAGTCACTGTAGAGAATTATGGGATTTGCAGCCCCAAACCATCTGGAGGGTCATGTATCTGCTGGTGATATCTATTATACATGTACGGAGCTGAAACTTAAAGGTGAACATTGATATACACAGCCACAGCCCTTTCTATTGTTTCCTAGAAATAACATTCATTATTCTTCCATCCTGTTCCAATTTATTGGCAAGTGACTGCAATCTAAGCTAATGAACCATTAATTCTCACCAGAGGAGGCCACTATCTGGTCTCTTTCCATTAACTGTTTTAAGTAATTAATAATTATAATTGTATAATCAGATTTTAGTAGGATAATTGTGGTTTGCTCATGTTCTCAAATTTTCCACTAAAATGACAGGTAAATTATGGCATTGCTTTTTTTTTTTAATAAAAAAAAATCAGAATGGGAAACTTTGACTCAAAGGATGTCAGTGAGAGGAAAGTGTCCCTAAACTTCACTTCTATTGAGACTTCTTCCTTAGACATTTTCATATGCATGGCACTTCTGCTTAGATAATTAGATTGACTATATAATTACCCTTGTTAAAATCTAATGGGTTAGAAACATTAATGAGTTAGAGAGATGCTCCAGTTCAACTCATGACCCACTTTAGCTGATTTTAAGTTTGACCGTATCTTCCTGAAATGATGCCGGAGGGTCATTCCAGCCAAGAGAACACAAAGGAAGCAATTTGAAACCAAAATCCAAGCTTTAAACATGAGATGGAGGTTGAAGGTGCGGCAATAATTATTGCTCTAGCCTGTAGAAAGCTCTGCTAATGTTGTTACTGGGGAAGAAAGAAATATCAGGTTCATATTTCTTGAAAAAACGTATCTATTTCACACTTTCTGGCTTACGCAGTAGAACAAAAATTGCCTTGGAAATCTGCAGACTGCAAATCCACTGTTGTGTTTTGGAGAAATGCAAGGCACACAAAACTGTGCATACATTTAAAAAGTTGAGTGATGAAGTCTAGAATGAAACATAAACATAAACATTAGAGAGCCAGCATGCTGTAGTAGTTTAAGGGTTGGACTATGATCTTGGAGGCCAAGGTTCAATTCCCTGATTGGCCACGGAAACTCACTGGATGACCTTTGGCACGTCATATACTCTCATCCCCAGAAAACTCCATAATAGGTTCACCTTGGAGTCTACATAAGTCAGAAATGACTTGAAGACAACAACAACACAAACACGAACATTCTTTAATTAACGACAAAAGTGCATATGTTAAAATGTGTACATCAGTAGACTTTTTGTTACATACACACACGATTCATCTCTGTTACCTTCTAAACCTCTATGGGCTAATGAAGAGGATGAGGTCAGCTTTGTGCAACCTAGAAAGGGAGGCTGAGACATGGAAGCACCATGTCATTATCATTGTGTCATAACCAACAATGGGATAGACCTAAGCAAGGGTATAAATCCCCAGCTTATCCTGGATTTGGTCTCTTTTGATTGTTGTTGGCACATCCCTCCCACTCTGTAGGTCAGTGAAGGTTCACTTTCAGGAGCTGGGGGGCCCATGGGACCAATGGGAAAAATTGGCTGGACATTGCTGGTTGAATAGATCACACTCATAGATAGTGTGGAAAATTTGGGAATGCTAAGGGCCGGTGAGCACCAACATTGGCAGCATTTGGGTAAAGGGTTTGTTTCCAAATTGGGTCCTAGGGTTTTACAGGGCTCAGGTTCTAGGAGGAGAACAGCAATTGGGGGCAGTCCTTGTGTTTCTCTCTTTAAATCTCAGGGTTTGAAGAGGATTGGGATGAGCAGGCCCCCTGAATAGTATGATCAGCCATCACCGGACTGTGAGACAACAGATTGGCAGTGAAGTTCAGGTGTTTCACCCTGTAGTGGGAAGGGGGTACTCAGAGATGACCTTTGGCCTCTACCACAGTTTCCACATTCAGAGAGACCCCACTGCAGGTTAGGGATTTCTAAACGGTTAATAAAGTGTGGCCCAGTTTTATACCTCATCAAATAACTCTTACTGTGAGTATGCAATTATATACAAAATCCCCTTGCAAGAAGAAAAAGCAAACCTCCCATTGTGAACAAACCAGGGGTGGGGTGAGAATGCAGGTGGTATTTCCCAGAAACCCAATAAAATCAAGGACCTTTCCTCCATATACTATTATTGTCAGGAGTCCTCCATGTTTGTTGTTTTAGGATAGCAGTAGCCTGGGGAAATAGTGATAGTAGGCTGTTAACTTTCCCAGGTGCCAACCATTCCTTCCGGCTGGAATTTCAAAGGAACCATTTGGCATGATGACGTTCGTCCTTTTACAACTATCTCAGGAGAAACTTGCTGTTTAAGTGTAAGGCGGGGGGGAAAAGCATTCCATTCTCGAGCTTTAACGTCTGATAGACAGTATCATTCACTATGTTTCAATAAATCTTCTACTAAAGTTTATTGCTACGTTTGAGGGTGAATCTGTTCCTGACAGAAAGCTCGAGAATCTTTTTTTTTCCTAAAATGCATCAAGTAGTGGATCAGTTAATTACTGAAGAAGAACGAGGATCTGCAGAATCTGATGGAACTGCAGAGACCGAAGCGTCCATGGATACCAAGGCAAATTTACCGCTGAGCGAGGCTATGAAAACCCCCACAAGCGGCCAAACCTGGGTCTGGGGAGAGAAGCCGCTTATGTCGGTAAGACAACGCAGAAGGGCTGCTAGATGGGACACATCAGCCAAAGACCTTTCCTTTCTGGCGGAAATGGCACGAATGGAAACAGAACTGGAGAGAAAAGATGAGGAGATACTCGAACTCAAGACCATGTTACGTGAGATGAGCATCCGTCCCTCGCAGACATTGAGAACACCAGCACGCGAACCACGAGCGGCTGTGCCAGCGGCAGGCACCCCTGGTCCGCCCCAGCAACCAGCAGGGCAAGCTCCAGCGCCACCGCTACTCAGAAACGTGGGAGACCTGAAAGCGTCCTTCAACGGGAAGGGTGAGAAACTCTCTTTCTTTATGACTATGGCAAATAATTTCATGGTCGATCATGGCCACCTCTTTCGGGATGATGCAGCCCGAATTAGATACCTCAGCCAGAGAATGAAAGGACTGGCAGCTGACTGGGTAGCGAACCTATATGACACCCGCGCCCCCGAAACCGAAAATCTGCAGCTCTTCATGAACCATTTGCGTGAACGGTTTGAAGACCCCCATCTACTAGAAAAAACTAAATATCAACTAAAACAAATGAAACAAGGCAGGAACGACGTGGGAACATATTCACGTGAATTTAGAAACCTGGCCACCAAAGTGCAGTGGAATGATGAGATTCTTATCGAGTTATACAAAGATGGACTAGATCCTGATATCTTACACGGGTGCCTAATGCAGGCCAACCCACAAACCCTGCTAGGTTGGATCAGACTAGCTACTGAAGTGGAGGGTATAACCCACACTGTTCAGTTGAACCGACAACGACAAGACTTAACAAAACGACAACCTCGCCGTCCCACCTTCCTCAATGTTGAGGAACGAAACAAACGCCTCCGTTTGGGCATGTGTTTCACCTGTGGGAAACCGGGTCACCTTGCCAACAACTGCACCAGTAACCAAGCCACGGTGGGGACTAAAGGAGCACGAGCAGACCCCAGGAATAAAGAATCTACACGTCAGACAACGGCCATCAAACAACCGCTCAGACGCACTCATAAGGACCCTGCAGCAGCGACAGGAGACTCCGCTCCCGACGGTGAAACCTCTTCTTCGTATTCCTCGGACACAGATGGGGATTCTGAACCCGACGGTGGCGGTTTGAAAGCAGCGGGAACAGCTGTAAGTACTCCTAAAATTCCCCATTTCTATACCACGGTTACGATTACTGGCGGAGATGGGACCTTGCATGTACATAGGGCACTAATTGACTCTGGCTGCTCCAGAAGTTTGTTACACCCCAAATTGGCCAAGACCCTTAAAACTCAATATGAGCCTTTGGAACGCCCCATCAAGTTAACTCAAATGGATGGGACCTCAATGACTGGAGGAGCAATAAGCGAAATCACCATGCCCATCTCATTTCAAATGGACCAAAATAATTATAGCATGCGGTTCCTAGTTCCCAAGGCGGTGCAGTTCGAATTGGTCTTGGGAATCGACTGGCTCCGTAAATATAATCCCCAAATAGACTGGACCGCTGGCACTCTATCCTCTTCCGAGGCAAGCTTCTCTATTGGCCATGAAGAATTGCAACAAATTCCTTCGCACTACCGTGATTTACAGAAGGCCTTTCATGAGAGGGAGGCTGACAAATTGCCCCCCCACACTGAATTTGACTGTAAATTGGAATTGATTGACGGAGCCTCGCTGCCTAAACCAAAAATCTACCCCATGAGCCAGCAAGAACTCCTTGCCCTCAAAAAGTTCCTTAATAAAAATTTGGCTCGTGGCTTTATCAAGCCTTCTACAGCCCCTACGGCGAGTCCTGTCTTCTTCCGAAAGAGAAAAGATCCCGGAGCGGATCCGAGGCTGATAGTTAACTACTCTGCTATTAACCAGGTTATCTCTTCCAATTGTTATCCCATTCCCCTGATACGGACCGTTTTAGACCATCTTGTTCAAGGAAAATATTTCACTAAGCTTGATCTTAAAGAAGCATTTCATAGGATTTGGATGGACCCAGACTCTGAATGGCTCACCACCTTTGCAACCCCACTGGGGAATTTTAAATGGACGGTTCTCCCCTTTGGATTACAATCTGGACCATCTGTGTTTCAGATGTTTTTGAACACCATTTTCCACGACTTATTGTATCAGGGGGTTCTGATTTATTTGGATGACATTTTAATTTATGCAGACTCCATGGAATCTCATGTATCATTGGTTCGGGAAGTGCTTCGACGGCTGATAGATAATAACCTCGTAGTTAATCTGTCTAAGTGCCAATTTGACACCCAAACCTTTGATTACTTGGGTTATAGGATTCAAGATTGTTCACTTAAAATGGACCCTTTGAAAATTAACTCTATTTTGCAATGGCCCGTCCCCAAAACTTTGAAGCAACTGCAGCAATTTCTTGGCTTTGCAAACTTTTACCGGAACTTTATCGAGGATTTTGCAGCCATAGCGCTTCCGCTTACTAACCTGTTACGGAAACCTAAAGGCGAATCTACATGTAAGTCGCACAAACTTCGTTGGTCCCCTGAATGTCAGTCGGCGTTTAAACATTTGAAATCTAAATTCACTACAGAGCCATTGCTACTTTTCCCCGACAGTGCTAAGCAATTCATTGTGCAAACAGATGCTTCTGACTTTGCCATGGCCGCTGTTCTTTTGCAACATGAATCTGAGGGAGCACTCAAGCCTTGTGCTTTCATTTCAAAGAAATTTTCTCATCAACAAGCTAATTGGCCTATTTGGGAGAAAGAAGCCAAGGCTATTCATTTTGCGCTGACCACTTGGCGACATTTACTTGAAGGGGCCCGACTCCCCTTTGAAGTCTGGACTGATCATAGAAATTTGCAAGCCTTGCAGTCGGTTAAGAAACTCTCCCCTAAGCAGGCGAGATGGGCTGAATTTTTCCAGAGGTTCCGGTTTAAAATTGTTTTCAAACCTATTATTCCACTTTCAACATCATATGAAATTGTGGGGTTGTAGTTTAGGGAGGGGCATTTAGAGTTCTCAGCCAGGAAACTCTTTGGCCTCAGAAAACTACAGACCCCAGAATTCCACAGGATGTCGAAAATGGAATAATAGCACTACGACAGCATAGTGCAGAAAGGTCCCAAGTCTGAAAGATCTTCACATTCCTTACTCTTGGCAGTTTTATAACAGATATTGACAACCTCTCCAACATTCTGCATAAAAAAATAAGGACACACATATTTGAACTGCACACTAGGTGAAATTTTCCCTTCCTTATACCTGAGCAAACATATATAGGCTTTCATTGCTAATGAGAACAACCATGGAGAATAATTTGCCAGGGAAAGACACCAGGAAACAGAGACTGCGCTCTTGAAATGGAAACAGTTGAAACATATGCATTAAATGAGGAGGTATCAGAAGTTCATTTCATTGCCAACTTATTTTTCCTCTGGCAGAGCTTAAGCCTTTCACAGCTGTCTGCAAATGCAGTGAAGAGGAAAAGGCTAGATTTCTCTATGTCACACAGCTGTGCAAGGCACAGGAGTCCTGCCAGAAAGGGAAGGTCACCAGCAGAAGTACACCTGCTTCTTTGGCTGATCTCATCCATTCTTCATCCCATTTTCCAGTCCACTTCCCATCTGTAGGATAGGTCAGAATGTTGATCAGTGTCCATTGTAATCTCCAAACAGCTTTCAAAGACAGCTCCAAATGGGCCACACTTCAATCACTTGACGGAAATATAATGTCAGCATGCATTGCTTTATTGGGTCAATTCAGACACCTCCAGGAACAGGAATGGGAAGTTAAGGGTCCTCAGACTAGCAAAAGCATTCTTGCTGTTGTTGTAGTGGTGGTGGTGTGTCTTTAAGTCATTTTTGACTTTTGTTGACCTTAAGGAGAAGCTATCACAGGGTTTTCTGGGGCTGAAAGTGTGTGATGCACCCAAGCCCAGATATTTACTTCTTGTGAAGTGAATCCAGAAGTATCACATGCAATTTTGTAATTTCGTCAGGTAATTTTATCACATGTAATCACAGGTGATTTTCTCTTAGGAGAAAATGTTGCTGTTTTTCTTGTTGTTGTAGTTGTTGTGTGCCTTCAAGTCATTTCTGACTTACGGCAACCCTATCAAAGGGTTTTTATTGGCAGACTTTGTTCCGAGGGGGTAATTTGCCTTTGCCTTTCTCTGAGTCTGAGAGAGCATGACTTACCCAAGGTCACCCAGGGTGTCGGGATGCCTTCCATATTATAATAATGGGATATGTAGTCTAATGTAAGGTAGCAGCTTGCTTGCAACAAAAGTCTAGGAACCAAAAACCATTAGATAAACAAAAGCTAGGAATGTACTGATAAGCCCTGCCAGGGTCTCACTGCTTCAAGGTCTCTTGCATGAGGGAGGGGGAAGGATGGGAATATTATGTACTTGCTATTGCTTTTGAACTTTAGTCCTCTCACTGGAGTCTTGTACGATGTATCTCACTCCAAATAAATAGTGTTTATGCACTGTACTATTTGTCTGTGTGAATTCAGTTTCTGACACAGGGGGTGTCCATGGCTAAGTGGGGATCTGAATTCTGGTCTCCAGAGTCACAGTAAAATCCTCATACCACTACACCATGTTGGCTCTTTAGAGAAAATACAAAAATGTAAATTATGGTGACAGAAAATGCATTTCAAATGCTTAAATTAAAAAAAAAAAAATCCTGCAGACTTTTTTAAAAAAATTCAGAATAATGCAAAAAAGAAAAAAGAAAAAAAAAGAACCAAGTGACCAGGAGACCAGAAACAGATATCCTTGTTGCAGAACCTATCCTTGTTGCATTGAGCCTAAAGATATTGCTCTCTGATAGGCAATGTAACTGAAGTTATCCTTAATAAGATAAAACATAATCTACTTTTGAAACACTTTAGAACCTTAAGAGACTTTAGAGGTAGCAGATATATTGGCTTTCTTTAAATTTATGTCCCTAAACTCATCTCTACAACTAAACGTTTTCCTTATTTCCTTATTGGCTGCAGCAAATAATGGTATGATAGAACATAAATCATATAAGGCTGATATGCTTTTGACATGTCCACTCTGTCCTCTCAGATTTTGCCTAAAAAATGAATATAGGATAGGCATTCTCTCCTTGGGCTTTCCAACAAATGGCAGATCAATAAGTAAACTCAAGAACTTTAGCCTGACAGCAGCCAATGATATATTTATGTTTTGTTGGAGTGACCAGAAAAGGATTCTCCCATTGTTCCACATACATGCACCAAGATGTTATTGTTGTTGCTGCTGCTGTTGTTGTATGAATAGCATTGTATGTGTATATTTATAACAACACTGGAAGGGTTGCTTCCAGCCTGCAAGGACAGAAGATACAACAGGTTGTACACAATATGTGCCCCCAAATGTCCCAGTTTGTCAGGGACAACCCTGATTAATCCTCTGTCATCCCATTTATTTTATTTTATTTTATTGGTACAATCTGCATCAAAAGTGCAAAAGTAGTTTTAGGCTCAATTTCCTCAGTGACAGGAGGGAGGACAGGACAGGATGTCTTCTTTTTCTGTACAAAAATGTTATCTAACATGATTCTGTCAATATATTTTGCTAAAGGACAATGTTGAAATACATGTACTGCAACTTTCTCTGTGCCCTCTTGTGAAAAGGTCTACGCAGGGCATTAAGGAACTGTCACAACTGAGAACTGTGTTGCACCTCAGAAGTACTCCACAGGCTGGATCAACCTGCATCTCCATGGCCATTTCCACACTTGCTTGTTATAGTACTATTATTCCACTTTCAACATCCTATAGAATCCTGGGGTTTGCACTTTAGGGAGCAGCCTCAAAGGCCGCTCCCTAAACTGCTGGCCTCATAATTCCATAGGATGTTGAAAGCGGAATGATAGCACTATAACAGACTAGTGTGGAAATGGCCCATCTCTTCCCCCCTTCTCAGGTGGGCTTTTGTTTTACTGAACAGATAGGAATGATTCTGCACCTGTTCTGCTTTCTGCTGCTGTTATTTTGTTGATGTTCTTATTCTTTCGAGTGGCATTTCATCTAAAGCCACAGATACAAAAAGTACACATCCTTAATTACTGTTGCTCTTGCCTTGCACATGTTACGAAAGTTCATTTTTGTGGCTTGGCAGCGGTGCTGGTTTTCTGACTATCCCTCCACAATAAGTGCTGGAGACAGAGCTGGGAACAGGAGGATTTAGTTGACTACTTTCTTCCAGAAATCAAGTGTATCCACCACACAGTTGTTCTTTCTGAATGAAATTATATTTTGTTCTAAAGAAAATTATATTGCATGCTTTGTCGCCATGCAATTTAGTTATTTATTAATGTTCCAGCTCAGGGAATGAATTCAGTTTCATATTAAAAAATGGAGGGAAGAGAAGCAAAATATCTACAGTTTTATCTTATCAAGAGTGGTCTGTAGTACACAACAGTTCTTGCTGGAGCTAAATTGAAATTTTAAGGAAAACAGTTCTTTATGAAAATTCCTGAGATTCTGATTATTTTTTTGTAGATGCAATTCACTTGCCTCATGTGATATAGCCCACAGACATGTTTGGTGTGAATGCTAGGGACAATCTTTTCACTGTCTGCTCCTAGACTCTAAAACTCCCTTCCTAGGAAGGCTCATTTGACTTCCTCCTTGCTGGCCTTTCATAAGCAGGTGAATCCCTTTATATTGCAATTGGACTTCAGGAACTGACTGTTTTACACGAGAAGGTCTTCTCTTCATGTGATATAATGGTTTTATTCCTTGCTTGTTAATAGATATTTTTAAATAGATTTAATGCTATAGGCAATTTAATGCTACAATTTTCTAATATTTTTATCTTCATGTGCTTTTACTTGTATTCCTGAAGATAAAAATATTCAAAAATTACAACACTAAATTAAACACAATTTTTAAGATTCAAATATGGAGGCATTCTCTGTCTGCCTCTAGTCTTTAATGTTTTTCTCAGTACCCCTACCATTTAACTGTCAAGATCTTTTGGTAGGGTATTGTTGATGGTCCTTCTCCTTTGATGGGAAAGAGCATTTTGAATCCACCCACCTCGAGTACAGATTTGAGGAATCACAGCACCCAAGTCAAGGTAGCTATGGGATTTTCTTGCAGTCCAACAAAAAAACTGAACCAAGGGATTAATTCCCTGTACTCTTGCTGCCTTGTGACATAGGCCATTTCTTTATTAGACTGTTATAATGCTATTATTCAAATTTTGACATCCTATGGAATCCTGGGGTTTGCAGTTTAGGCCCCTCCCTAAACTGGAAACCCCAGGATTCCATAGGATGCTGAAAGTGGAATAATAGCACTGTAACAGTCTAGTGTGGAAATAGCCATAGTCTCTCATGGACGAGGTGGTTGAAAGCTGTTGTGACTACCTCACGTTGGCTTATCTGGAGTGTTAAGTATTCATGGTACCAGGCTTTGAAAAGGTGAATCTATTGGTTTCAGTAGGCAGATAGAGGCTGATCAGTCAAAGCTCTGTTAACAGATATATTTTTACAGTATGGATATAAATATATGGTCAGAGGGAGGCTGACTTCAGTGTCTGGTAGGTTAGAATATGGCTTGGAAGATGTCTTTAGGGGGTGACCTAGGGAGGCAGGGTTGCTACTGGCAGCCAACAAGCAAATGGGTGGTGGAGAAGTCACTAGTCAGTTCCTCTGTAGTCCCTTATTATTGCTCTGTCCCCTTTATGCTACAGCTGGCAAAATAAAAACAAATCTCTTGCCCATTGACATGAAAGCCCGATTGCTATTAGGAGTGGTGGATAAGTGGACAGAAGCAGCTGAGCAGCTCTCTCATATCAAAAGAGCTCTCTACTTCTTTTTTTCTCCATCTTTGCTATAGTAGCAGATTTCATCTAAGGCCTCCATATCCTGACCAACAGTTAACTGGCATTTATTTGAATGTACTTTATGTATTTGATTAATATCCCACTTTTCTCCCAAATGAGACTCTTAGCAGTTCAGTCAGTCCCATTTGCTAATGTCATTCCCAGGTGCTGCCACAACTGACCATCTTTCCACAGCCACATGAGATGAATCATGGTGATTCGTGACACCACACTATAGGTACTGAGACAAAACAGTCAAAAAAATCTTGAAAGGTCATATCTTCTATGATGATCTGCAACTGCCTTATCCTGAGTTTGTCTCATTCAGGATGGTCTAAAGTGACTGGTTACAGCCCTCTGGTCCTTCAGGTAAGGGAGACATTGGAGAACGAACCTGGGACCTTCTGCATATGAAGCATGTTCTGCATTACTGAGTTACTTTGCAGATAGCATCTTGTAGAACACAGTTTTTGTCTTAGTAAAAGAGTAGTCTTTTGCATTATGAATACCTGAGGAAACCAGCCCATTAGTTAACATAATAAAAAACATCCTGAACACAATATGGTAATCATAACACAGCGAATTGCTATTGTGTTTACTTTATTTAATGTTTGGAAAAAAACCATCTCAATCCAAACCTTTTAAAGGCACAACGTAGGGCAGTACTAAGTTGCTTGGGGGTTTTTTTGAAGTTGTTTTTCTTAACTCAAATAAAAGTTCATCAGTCAAAGAGATCTAGCTAATGGGGGATAAAATGTCTTAGGTATTGTTTAAGGTTAGATGAAGGTCCATTGGCCTAACCTGTGTCAAAGCACATTTAACAGCATGAGTCCAAAGAGCCCTCTGGATTCCCCCCCCCCGGCATACTACTTTTAAATTAGAGATGAGAAAATTTTCCTTGTCAAAGACTGAACAGCAAACAGCTGTGCTTATTAAAATAAGAGGAACTGCTAAGTACCTTTATAATCAATTACATGTAATTAGCAGAGAATTATAATAGTTAATACAAAGTTGGAGTCCTGCTGTGATTTGCAGAATTCTAAGGACATTGTGGCTGACTGGTCTTAATAAAGTTCTCTTTATTTTATTGCCAAGGGCAAACTACATGTTACACATAAGTGACCATAATGAAGTCACTACGGATCAGTTACTTCTTCACACACCATATAATTAATAATTAAGTCACTGTCACAAGGTGCAGAGATAGTCACGTGCTTAGAGGACTTTAAGAGAGTACCGGACGTATTTTTGTGGTAGCCTTGGTGGCTAAATACAACCTCCATGTTCAGCACCGGATACTAACTAGTATGGGAAGGAGGCACCAAAAGAGACTAGAAAACAAAACTACACTGCCTTTATGTCAGGGGTAGGCAAAGCATGTCCTTCACATTGGCCTCCCAATGCCTTATTGTAGCTTGACCCTCTGTCACTGAATGTCCCCCCAAGCATGGAAAAAATAAGCCAAAATGGAGGTTTGCTACATCTAGAGGTCCCCATGGACAACAGCTTTGTTTTTCACAGGTTAATAAAATCATACCACCACCACCACCCCCAAATTCAGAAGACAAAAGAACTGTACATCCTATTGCTTCTGGTTTATTATTTTTTTATACATATTTTTGCCACTTTTTGAAGCCTGAGACAACCAGTGGTTGGTGCTGGAAACAAAAGAATTTACAACCTCCCCACAAAATCTTCTCATTCCTACTTTGTGGTTTGTCTTGTCTGCTTTCTAGACTTATTTACCTGGTGTTGTTGTTTTCCATGAAGTCAGCTTTAACTTATGAACACCCTATGAAGGGATCCCCAAGAACTCTTCTCAGTTCTTGAAAAATTGGGGCCATGCCTTCCTTGATTGAATCAATCCATCTGCTATGTGGTCATCCTTTTTTCCTACTGCCTTCAGCTTTTCCAATGAGTCATCTTATGAGGTATCCAAAGGAAGATAGCCTTGATGTTGTCATTTTGGCTTCTAGTGAGGCCCCAGGCTTGATTTGCTGTAAGGCTCATTCATTTGTCCTTTTGGCAGTCTGGAGTATTTGCAGAACTCTCCTTCCCCATCACATTTCAAATGAATTGCTTTACTTCTGGTCAGCTTTCTTCTCTATATATAGGAATCAGAAATACTATGACAAGGGTGGTTCTGACCTTGTTATCTAATGATATATTTTTGTACCTGAGCATCTTTTCTAATTCTTTCATAGCTCTCTTTCCAAGGTTCAACTGCCTTCTGAGTTCTTGAGCATAGTCTCCATTCTTTTTTAACGACTGAGTCATTATAAAAAACCTTTTAGCAATTTGTCTTTATCACCCACTCTAAAGTTATACTGTCATTATTTTTATTTTTTTATTCAGCTGTAACCCTGCTTTTGCACTTTCTTCCTTGGAGTTTCTCAGCAGTCATCCCAAACTTTCCTATTCTTTGCTAGCTGTATTGTAACATCTGCATATTTTAAATTGTTGATGCTCCTTTCTCCAGTTTTCACACCTTCTTCCTCAGAGTCTAATACTATTTTTCGTATTACATTTTCTGCAGATAAATTAAACAACTAGAGTGAAACAGGTGAAAAAAGCATTCTGTTTCTCTGTATTGTGTCCTTGCAATGGCCTCTTTTCCAGAGTACACATCAAGACAATCAGATGTTGTGGCACACCCATTACAGAGAGAACCATAGATTCTCACAATGAAGGGCTTTGCCACAAGCTACAAAGCATAGGTTGATTTTCTTCTGAAATCCTTTGACAGGATGATCCCTAATGCCTCTTCCTTTTCTGAACCCAGCTTGCACATGTACCATTTCCCATTCCATCAGCACAATACTCCAATGGTCACTACAATTTCAGGTGTCCTCTTTCTTAGGTGCTGGAATGTTTATCAAGTGTTTGTAATCTGTGCACCATTGCTTTGTTTTCTATATTTATTGTCAGATTTTTGTTAGATGTGGGATGGATTTTGTCTCTCTAGCTTGAAACGGTGTTGTCAGTATTGCTACTGTTGTTGTTGTCAAAATATTTACACCCTGCTGTATATCAAACCATCTCAGGGTGACTTACAAGTAGAATTAAAACCAGTTGAACAGTATCAAACAATAAAACAATTTAAATTAGCTGAAAACATATTAAATATCATAATAAGTTCAAAATAGATTTAAAATATGTAAATGTTTTAAAACTATTTATTTTGAATGGATTAATGAGGCCCAAAGGCCTTGATGAATTGCAAATTCTTTAACTTAATTCCTAAGTGAAATGAGTGTTGGTGCCACCTGGACCTCAAAGGTAGAATATTCTGCATTTGGAGTAACATAGTTGGGAAGGCCCTGTCCCATGTCCCAACACAGTGTTTTTACCTCACTGATGGGATACTGAATAATGCTACTCCTTCTTGAAGATATATGAGGAGAGGCACTCCCTCAAATACCAACATCCCAAGCTTTGTTATGCCATCTGTTCCTGGTGATTTATTTCTCCCAAGTGTTTTGAGAGCAATTTCCACTTTCTGAAAATGTGAGTTCTACATGAAGAGGTCCTCTTTTGGACAGTTCTTTGGTGTATTGGTTCCATTCTCTTTTTATCTTGTCCTGATCATGTAATCAATTCCCCCTTTGGTCCTATAACATTTCTTTGTGTGTGTATGTGTGTGTGTGCATGCTCATATCTTCAAGTCACCTGTTGACTTGTGAAGACCCCAAAAATTTCATAGGTTTTCTTAGGCAAGGAATACTGTAAGAGGTGATTTTTGTCAGTTTCTTCCTACTCATAGTGTAAATCTCCTTCCTAGTTTTGTTTTGCAAAGAGCATGGAGCCCCCTCCATCTTCTGTTTCCAATTAAGCAGTGTATTTGATTTGAGCCAGCATTGTGTAGTGTTGGACTAGGAGTCTGTGAGACCAAGGGTCAAATCCATGCTCAGTTGGGGAAACCAACCATGTGACCTTGGATAAGTCATACTCTCTTAGCCTTAGATAAAGGCAATGACAAACCTCCTCTGAATTACTTTTGCCAAGAAAACTTTGTGACAGGGTCACCATAAGTTGTAGATGACTTAAAAGCACTACACAGAAATAACAAAATTGATTTAGTTATTGGTCAGTTTGTGGTGTCCATGTATATAGTTGTCTGAAGAATGGGTTTGCAATGAATAAACTGTTGGCCTCACAAAATTGTAAAAACCCTCCTTTCTTAATTTCTTGAACCAGGGCCAAATTCCCCCACAAAGTTTTTATCTACTCTGTTGTTTATTTTTGTTCTACAATCACGTGGTTATCAACATGTGCAAAATATTTTGATTTCTTCCTCTCTGTGGCGGGAGCATGTCTGTATTGGACGAGGTTTTCCATGAAGCCTAATGTACATGATTTGTTATATCTCCTGACTGTTTTTGATACATCTCACCTCACTATTAATAATGCCATCCTATTTCTTCTTAGATTGTCATTTCTGCAGGAAAACATTGTTTAATTATCTGATTGAAAATGTTAAATACTTGTTCACTTTAGCTCACTCACACTCATGTTGTAAAATACATTTACGTATTTCATTTCTTATTTTATGATTTTTAGCTTTCCCTGATTCATATTTTTACATTCCATGTTCCTGTTAGATGCATTGTGTAGCCTTAGATGTTCCTTTCACATCTCAGCATGTCAGCACCTGAACATAATTTCAGTTGCATCATTAGACACAGACCTAGCTGGTTGAGCACCTTTTGACCTGGGAGGTTCATCTTTCAGCTACCTTTTGCTTCATTTCAGATTGTGTCATCATAAGTTCTGTTTTGTTTACAATAGATAACTCTTGGAAGATGTTTACAGGTGTCTCCTTCTGCACAGTATTAGCAAGTGCCACTAGAGTTCCCTATGAGAGATCCTCAATTGGTTTTGTGCAGTAGCTATTTTAGTCTGGCTGACTTGAGAGATCCTATCAGTAGCAATGCTACTGGCAACATAGGCCCTTTCCCCAGCATGGAGTCCTCCTGGCATGGCACGCAAGAGAAGCAGGACTGTGGTGATATTTCCACATGACATCGTCACAGTCCTGCCCTTCTTACATTGCCAGACAGCATGATTGTGGGGTATATCATTGACAGAAAAACTCCATCAATGACCCCCAATCTTGTAAGTCTTCTGTCACAGCTGGCCGTGCAGAAGAGCTGGAAGCACAATCATGTGCTTCCTTCCCCACTGAAGCATGGGAAGACAGCTGATAAGGGAAGACAGCTGGGAAGACAGTGGAAGGAAGTGGCATGTCCCTTGTGCTCCCTTCCACCAGCAGTCAGTTGGGTGCAGAGGGGAGTGCAGGGGACAAGCTCCCATCCCAGCAGTGGTGCCACTAGAATTGTGATGGGACCATTAACAAGAGTGTTATCTTGAAGAAAGGACCATAGTATTTACCCCACTGGAACATGCAATCCGACTACCACAGATAGGTAGTGCTAAGTATTACCCTTTTCTTTGCCAAATCCTGTCCCAGGTTTTACAACTTTGATATAAAATTAATCTTGAGGTCCCTCGGATGTGCACGTAGGCAATAGAAACGACCATACAATCAAAAAGGAAAAAAAACCCAGACCAGGCCAGTAAATATCCCCAGTCACGCAGCAACAGAAAGACCTCATGTCATATTGCCCTGATGGACAAATGGTATTTGACCTTTTTAGGAGTCCACTTGAAGGGAGTCAACATGTTGGGCACTGGAAGTAATAAACCTTATCAAACCATCTCCAGATGCACACCACAGCCTCAAAAGGAGGAAGATCCTGTTATTTAGATGATCTTCCGATATCAGAAAAATGCCAGGTGTGAAGATGTTTTGGTCTTCTGCCCTGTTTGTTTATCCTGGGAAAGGATTTTGTTTTCAAAGAAAATGTTTTCTACAAATAGTCCATGTTTTAAGGCTAGAGCAGACAGAAAAACACAGACGCACACAGGAAAAGATGGGACCATATGACTTTTCCAGGCATGGATCACCATAAATATTGGGACACAGTTCCTCATTCTTTGGGAGTTCATTCCTAGAGAGAGTTCTTTTTGGGAGAAGTTCTTTGTAAGCCTTTCTGGCTTCTTCCTCTGAAGTTTAAAAGATGCATTTGGAGTGTTAAGTGAGAAATCTCTCTCTCAGAGCTGCAGAAACAATGGAGATGGTAACCAGCTTAAATTTACAATACTATGGACTCCCCCTCCTCACAGGAGTGGCTGGAAATCACCTTTTCTCCCAGCAGAAGGATTCTAAATTTGGTATCGTATGTCAACAGATCCTTTCTCTCTCTCTCTGTTTCTTAATTTTAATCTTTTTCTAACTTTATAGCCTAGTATGCTTGGAGTGTGAATGAATCTGGGTGAGTGTATGAAATTTAACTTTTTATAAGCTTGTTTACTTGTTATAGTGAATGTAGCTGAGTTATTGTAGGGATTTTTACATTTATGTTAATAAAATACTTAGATTTGAACAATTGGTGTGATTTTTGTCTGACCTGACCTGGTATAAATTTGGGTTTGCAAGATCCTGCTAAGTTACCCTGCCTCTCGTAAGCTAAACAGTGCTCTGAACTAATTTCCCCACAATTTTGATAGATTTTGGGAATTCCCTTAAGGGAACCCCATGCAATCAGGGTAACATAAGGTGGTCTGCCTAGGCTAATGCTTTGCAAAAATTTTAGACTCTTTCTCTCCATGCAGTTTGATATTAATTATTTTTGAAAATGTCAAAGAAGAATAGCATTTCTATGAAATTATCATGAGTGGGGTTGGGTCCCTATACTTTCTTCAATTACAAGACCATCAAGGTGGCAGTATGTCGCCCTCTTGTAAATCATTGCAACATTGTCTCTCAGGTGGCATGCCGCATCTTTAGCTTCCTGACCCTTATTAAAGTCTGAGATGACATGGACCTTTTTCAGATGTGTGGACAGCTGTGAAAACTGCAGAGTGATGGAGAGGAGGAGGAGCAGGGGAGAAGAATCACACAGCATCCTCAGCCATCTCGCAACAAGTAAGTCCACCACCAAAAGATGCTCAGATGAAATTCTGAAGCATTCCTGAGAATTAGGCAAAAAACAGGAACTTGTTTTACAGGAGAAGAAAATTTTCAGGTGGCTGGAAGATGTATTTTGATACAAGGCTAGTGTCTGTGTGAGACAGCAGGCATTAAATGAAAAAAGGCAGACCTAGGTGATCATAACTTTTAGGAAAACAACTATGAAATGGTAGAAAAGGAAACCTTTCTCTTTCTCCAGTTCTCCTCCAAGCTGCTTCCCATTTACGCCTATGTGCAGAGATCTTGACATGGACAGGCTTCTCCCTGTTTTAAAGATATTAGGGGAGGGCCTGCATAAGCCCAGGACCCAAAGTAAAATTATTGTGAAGGTTTGAACTGTATCTGAATACAACTTCACTATCAAATGTCAGAATCTTTACAGCACTGAATTATACGTGAGCATGAATTGTCACTCACTTCTGGGTGATAATCTATATTATGTTAATTCTCCCATCCAGTTTGTCAGGTGCACATGTATCATTTTTATGCAGAGACACTCCTGTTTGTCCTGCATAAATGACAGGCAGGAGTTGGGTGTACAAACTGCTCATGAATTTTAAGTAAGTGTTTACATTAAAGGAAACGTCCCAAACAGGGAGACGTGGGAACTGAGCTGCGTATAAATCAGATAGGAAAGGGAGTGAGTGTGGAGAATACAGACTTCCTTAATGTGGTGCCTTCTGGACGGTTGGACTACAATTCCCATAAATTTTTACCCAAATCACCAATGTCCAGGATAATGGGAACTATAGTCAAAATGAATGGAGGGCACAAAATTAGGGAAGGCTGATGCAGATTTTTAACAAGCAGCATATCCTAATATCATTAGAAAACTATCCTTCTCTTCCCCATAAATAACAACTATTCCCAAAAGATAGCAGCAAACAGCATTTAAATCACTTATTTCTGAATATAATTCTTTGTCTGTTTTCTTCTATTATTCATTCAGCTCCAATAAGCAAACTCTTTACCCAAAGCCTTGAACTGGAACTTTGTGGTTTATAAAACTGCCAAGCCCACAGATGTTTTGGGCTCATTTAAATTCAAATTCACAGGACACCACCTCTTTTTGTTTTGTGAAATGGGATTCAAATTGCCTCAGATGCTCATATATAATGGATTTCTACTAGCTGAACACATTTTCATTCAGCATTATGTCTTCTGGAGTGCCTGGGCTTTCAGTTGGGCCAAAACTGTCTAATCAACTCTCCTGAGTCTTGATTTGGATATTTAGAATTGCAGGACTTGTATCATGAACTCAGCCGGCGGCAAACTTGTAAATGGGAAGAAAGCCAAAAGTCCACATTCTCAGGCAGTAAACCATTTGCAGAACCATGGCTTACAATTAGGTGGGATAAGACAGTTATATAAAGAGAGAGAGCAGCTTGCCTTGCGTGGCAGAAGATATTCCTAAACTACCAGATCTAGAAAGATCCAACTATCAGCTCAATCAGTTTCTATATATAGAATGAGAGGGAGCACTATCTTGTTCTTTGTGACAGGTAGCAAAACACCATGGGCTAGTCCAGACCATATATGACAAACCAGTGTGTCAGAATTTCCAAGTATTCTTTGGGCTCTAGATTTTTCAAAGACAGACTGTTCAGCGACTCCATTTTCAGTGTTATCTGGGAATGGATGATAGAGAAACAGTTCTTATGGAGAAAAAGAAGGTCCCTTGCCCTGAACTTAGTTTTTATCCTTCAAACAAGTCAGCTTGTTTGCATTAGGAAATCTGGTAGGCAGTTAATACCAGGTCCCATTTTGACAACAGAATGAACTCAAATTGCCAATTCAGTGTGTCTGTGTGTGTGTGTGTATTCAAGCAGAGAGAAGTTCAGGAAAAAAGCCACTATTTTTTAAAAATAAAATGCAATCCCAGACTAGGTTGTTACTGTAGGCCTTCAGTTAGCTCTCATCTTATGGTCACCTTAGGGCAAACCTATTGCAGGGTGTTCTGAGACTGAAGGAATCATAGAATCATGGAAGAGACCCCGGGGCCATCGAGTCCAACCCCCTGTTATGCAGGAACACACATCAAAGCATTCCCAACAGATGGCCATCCAGCCTCTGCTTAAAAACCTCCAAAGAAGGAGACTCCACCACACTCGAAGGCAGCATTTTCCACTGTCAGACAGCACTGACCATCAGGAAGTTCAAGTGGAATCTCCTTTCCTGCAGCTTGAATCCATTGTTCCTTGTCCTAGTCTCTGGAGTGGTAGAGAACAAGCCTGTTCCCTCCTCAACATGACATCCCTTCAAATATTTAAACATGGCTATCATGTCCCCTCTTAACCCTCTCTTCTGCAGACTAAACATACCAGCTCCCTAAGCCATTCTTTATAGGGCATGTCTTCCAGACCCTTCACCATTTTGGTTACCCTCCTCTGGACACGTTCCAGCTTGTTGACATCCTTCTTGAATTGAGGCACCCAGAACTGAACACAGTATTCCAAATGAGGCCTAACCAATGCAGAATAGAGCAGTACCATTACCTCTCTCGATCTAGACACCATACTCCTATTGATGCAACCAAGAATTGTGTTGGCTTTCTTGGTTGCTGTGTCACACTGCTGACTCATGTTCAGCTTGTGATCTATAATGACTCCTAGATCCTTTTCACACTTACTGCTATCCAGCCACATGTCCCCCATCCTATACTTGTGACTGTCATTTTTTCTGCTCAAGTGCAGGACCTTATATTTCTCTCTGTTGAAAGCATGTGATACACTCAGGAGCACCCAGTAGGTTTCCATGGCCATGCAGGGAATCGAAACCTGGTTTCCATGGTCATTGTCCAACACTAAGACCACTACACATACTGTCTTTCCAGATTAGGTAGAGGCAGCAAAAGGAATTCCAATTGCCAATTCAATAAATTTATTTTTTTTAAAAAAACAGAGATAAGTTCAGGAATAACTGTTGTGAAATTTTTTTTTTCCTATGTTCTGCCCTTGGCCTTTTTATGACTGATCTGTGATCATAATAAAATTGACTGATACGATCAAAATCAAAAAGCTTTAAAAGGTATCCTAAAGAGTTTTTAAAAAATCAAGCTGATTATTCTTGCCTTCTTATGTTTATATGATAGTTTGTGGCATGAGTCAGGAGAGGGGGGAATTATTCTTCTGGAATTATAGGTCAAAGACAACAGGCAGGAAAAAAATACATTTTGTTGATAAGATAATCAGAAACCCAATGTTCTCTCTTTAGCTGATTAATTCTCAAATCTTTATCATGGACTGCATGAAGGGTCACAAGTATGCTGTGATTTTGCCAGAGTGATAATGATTTTCTGAGATTGAAGGATTCTCCTAGGGGATCTATTGATTTCTTCTTGATGTTCCTTTGTTTCTTCGGGTTATTAGGCAGAAAAAAGAACTAAGGATGAAAAAGATTTCCTCCCATTCCATCTTTTATTGTTCCACAGTTCTGACAAAAGGACCCTGCACTCCACTTTTCTTGTGTGGTAATAAAGTGAAGAGGCATTTCTTTATTTGCTAATCAATGGTTGCCACCACAATCTTATTTTTAATCAGGACAGATGGAATGAAGGCTTGTGATATTCTTGAAAGGAGGGAATGGTGCAGACTTTCCTCAGAAACCAGAGACAATAGACATTACTTTTTGGACTACGATTTCCAGAATCCCCCAGCAAGAATGGGCACTGTCCATGCTAGCCGGATTATTCTCAAAACTGTAAACAAGAAAATTTCCAAGTTCTATAATAAACCAGGTAGGCATGAGAGCTTGTGAGCAGGAATATGTTCAAGCCAAGCTCATCAACAAGAGTATAGTGTTCCAATAATGGGTAGTATGATTTAAAAATAATTAATTAATTAATTAATTAATTAATTAATTACATTAAAAGATCCCAAGTACAATAATGTTCCAGTATAACAAAGGGAAGAAAACAAACAGGAAAGGAGGAAAAATAGCCACATCAGCCATAAGTTTCTATAAAAGCTGACCAAATGTCCAAATATAAGTTCTTTTGTAAATTCTATCTATATGTCATTCTTTCAGATGTTGTAAGCACTGTTGGATCTTCTAAATACCAGATCACAGAAAGGGAAAGATTATCCTTCCAGTAATGAAATAGAAATCTTTTAGAAGTCAAAAGGGTGGGAAAAGAATCTACTTCCATTGGCCATTTTATAATTTCCAAGAAACAGGTAAATAATTCAAAAGAACATGCACATAACTGAATGTCAAGGAACTTTCCAAAAATCAAATGTGTGTATGATTACTTTCTCCCAGATTGTAGGTACTGTGGGATATCTCCAAAATGCATGTGTTAAGGAAGCATTAGCACTATTACAATTTGTTGATTTATCTTTTCTCTTTTCTCAATAAATTTTCTTCATTTTCTCAATCTCTTTTCTCAATAGATATTGTGATGCCCAATGAAAAAACATTTCTTGCTTTATAAGATGTAGTCCAAGGTATGTAGCCATACTCATTGTTGATATTAAAACTGAGGGCCACTGATTAGTCAGAACTGAATAGTAAAAATTCTCTATTCCATTCCTGCTGCAGACCTCAAATGTCATATTTATCTATAGATAACCAAAATTTCCACATATACATTGTTTGGATACTTGGTGGGCTTCAGTTAATATCTCTAATATTAAGGAAACAACAGATGCACTTATTGCTGCTGGACCAAATCTGGATTGTAACAAATGTTCCAGTTGTAGATATTCCCATTAAGCTGATAAAGTAGTTTAAACTTGTTCTTGCAAAATTGAGAAAAGCAATGACTCATCATCAGCACCAAATATCTGATTGAAGGTAACAATTCCATTACTGGCCCACACTTTCTATAGAAAAAATGGTTTCTTAACAATTTTCAAATCTGCACTTTCCCATAAAGTCAATTTGGCATGGGCGTATGAGTCAAATTGCAATTGGTGTGACAATATTTGCCATGTAGTTCTGACTGCTGAAATTATTAGCAAAACACTGCCCATTTTTAAAAAATAAAATGAGAACCAAATACTGTCCATCTGAACAGAGGTAGATTACTTCGTTTAAGTGGGGATGTCAAAAATTAATACAAGTTAACAGATATAATTAATACAAGTGAACAATGGTATATAAGAAGACCTGGAAGGCCACATCCTACCTCTTTGATTAGAATTTGCATCCTTTTCATTGAAATTCTAGAAGAGGACCCCTCAAAAAATGTCCTGAACAATATATTTATTTATTTATTTATTCTAAATACTTACAAGGTATAAGTAGAGGAATTCCACAAATAACACAAACATTTCCAGCTATAACATTGACTTTAATCATCTTTATCTTACCCCACAGATTCATCTTTCAGCCTGCCCATCTCTCTAAATCTTGTACAATAATTTTTATCATGTTATTTATATCAATATTAATTATCTGAGACAAGTCCCTAGTGATAATTACATCCAAATGAGTAATAGAATTTGGGCAATATTGAAACTGTCATGCATTAAATATGCTACAGCCTATTCTCTCTCCCACTGGCAGTATTTATGACTGGGACTACTTAGTTGGATACCCAGATATTTAAAATTATTGACTAATCACACCAAAAGAGGGATAAACTGCTGAGGCTTTGAAACAAACAGAAGATCATTTGTGAAAATAAGATTTTAAATTGTAAGCCACTGTGTGTAGATCCATTGATCCTGGAATGACATTTGCTAAGGGTTCCAAGCACAAACTGAATATTAAAGGATGCAACGGACATCCTTGCTTAACAGCTTGCTTCAAGAATATTCAGGGAAGTATTTGTGCCATTCTACTCTGCTTTGGTCAGATTTTACCTGGAATGTTGTGTCCACTTCTGGACACCACATTTGAAGAATATTAAGAAGATGGAACATGTCCAGATAAGGGCAAATTGAAGGGTATAAACTACTTAAAAAGAATACATGAGCAGAAATAGAGGGAAAATAGCATTATAGGTCTCAGATAAATGCAGATATCTCGCACACAATGGTCAGAATGGAACAGTTGAGAGCATTTGGGTAAAAATGAGTGAAGAAATAAATAAATGCAATATTGTGGTAGGAATTTACTATAAGTCACCAAACCACAAAGAGGTAGTGGATGATGCTTTATCAGAAAGAAATGTCAGAAATCTCCAAAATGCAAGCATTAGTAGCTATCCTGTTATCCGCTGGGAAACTAGTTCTGCTAAGCATAGGTTCTCCAACAAATTCCTGATATGCCTCGCAGATAATTCCTATTTCAAAAGGTAGAAGAAAGAAAAAGGAGATCAGAAATCCTCGACTTGATCCTAACTAATTGGGAGGATCTGGTCACTGGAATCAAAGTATTCAGTACAGTCACATGCACATCTACTCACAATGGTCATTGCTGATCCTTCCTTTCATACTATCCTAAAACAACATATATCTAAGATCACCAATCTGCTTTTTAAAAACTTATCTGCTGGATTAAGAAATCTTTGATTTTGAAAGCTTCTCCGGAGGTTTTGGTGTCATTTGATGAGCTTCATAATAGTATTATCATTCCCTCCCTCATAGGGAGTCGGCATTATTCAGTAAAGCCTCAATGAAGGTAGATGTGGAACAGATGACAGCACATCTTCTTCACACACTTCCTCTCTTGTTTTTGTATCTGTTTTAACTTTTGTAAGCCTCCCTACATCCAAAACACAACAGCAGCAACAACAACATTCTTCCTAAAACTAATAAAATTAGATAAATGAATTTGTTGTCAAAGAAATAATAACATCATGGCCATCAAGTCAGATAGCTTTAATAGCAATTAGATGAGCACAGGTCAATGGACTTGGTTTGTCATAAAGTCGTGATGACTTTATGGCCTCGAGAATCAGTGGTGATCTGCCACCACTGGGCAGTAACAGCAAGAGTAGACTATCACCTTCAGATCCTGACAATGAACTTCCCATCAGCATGTGGTTGGCCACTGTTTCTGGGAAGCAGGACAGTGGGCTACATAAGGCTTTGGCCTGATTCATCCAGTATCTCCTTATATGTTATGTTCATATGTTTTCATTTAACAGGCTAATCATTTGATCATTTGATTAGCACTGTCGGATGTACTTCATTCAAGTAGGATTGCAACTCATATGCAAAATGATAGGGTTTTTTTTTTCCTCTTGTGATTGAGAACTGCTGTCAATAGCAGAGCCGCAGTAGATGCAACATGAAATCACATCAGAGAGAAAATAGGCCAGTTGACGTATGCTATTCAGTATTCTCATATCAAGGCATCTGCTGTCATTTGAACTAGCAAACATCCAACCCGCATTATTGTTGATTTGTAGCAGACTGGTTATCAAATGATATAAACAACAGATGCAGTCATCTGAACAACCGACGCAAAATTAAAATCTGCTCATCTCCATCCACTTGTGCAACATCTGATGGCAGCGCTTGGCAACGCTTACATGATGGTGGGCTGAGAGGGGATGGGGAAGACCAAGTAAAAATGGAAATTTTCTGGGAAGTACATTCTTTCTTGAGCTACTGAGCTTTATAAATTCAGTTCATGTGGTCTCCATCTCAGTCTCAGTTCATTGCTTTCAACAATACGAAATATTTTATGGTGATAACTGCTAGTTTCAACTTCCATCATTAAAAAAAGGAAAGGAGGAAGAAGAGGTAGGGAGAAGTGAGTTGGTACAAACAAGAAATAAGAGGTAGTGAAACAGATGAGACTGAACAAAAGATTCAATTAGCCTTCTACAAGTTCTCTGTCTTTTCTGGCTGTGGTGTAACATCTGTATTCTGTTCTCAGTTGCACATACATTGTTCTGCATATATATCTGTTGCAGATGCAGTTGTGCATTCTTGGATGGTGCACAACTATTCATCAATGCCTTCAGTTTACTACTTGATTCACTAGGATGCTGAAAACAGCAAGCACATTTGCAGAGAGGCAATTGCTTGCAAAATGTTGATATTCAGCAGAAGTAATGCAACTGCCACTTAACTGTGGGAGCACACATTTACACTGCTAAAGCACCTTTTAGAAACTCAGATGTCTGACTTACTCATGAACATTCAGTGAACTTATTTTCTAATTAGGGATTCAAATTCTGATGTCTCAAGTTCTTGGCTGACATTCTAGCCATGTCTAATGACCCCACAATCCAATCACAGTTTCTAGTGCTCGTTTTCTACTAACTGAGAGTTCTAGGGCCAAACTGCTTGTGATGTTAAATGAAGTCTTTATGTGATGATAAATGTGTCTTTATTTTGAAGGACAAGCAATGATTATTAAAACCACGGTACATGAATAAGCGGTTATTGACAATGATACTATGATAGTTCACTCCCTGAGCTTTGAATTTGCATAGAAAGCAAGCTTTAGTGTGACCACATGATAAACTCCTTGAATCATCGGCCAAAATTCTGCACCAAGAGAGATATCTACCTCTCCTAACGCTACCACAAATACCTCTGTGCTTCCTTTTACAGGAAGACAACTTCCCTCTCATACCCTTGCTGTCTGGCAACATTTGAAGTGGCTGTTTTGAGGCAACTGCACTGCTGAAAAGGTTGAAGATCATTCAGTGCATAATGATAGTAAAAGTGAATTGTGATGCTGTTATGCAGACTTATGACATCATAGTTTATGAACAGGATGCCAGACATGATTTTATTCCTGATCTGGGCCTCTAGTGGCTGTTCTTTATGGTTGTTTTTGAAAGTTATACAGTATTGGATGATCACATTCCTCCAACACATATACACAAACACTTGTTTTGTTACTCAGAATTTGAATTATTATAGTCAATTATAATATCTTAATGGTTACTGGATCCCCCTGGCTTGCTCCCAGAACAAATTTTATATATGTAAGAAGCTATGATTAATGCCACTGAATGATAATGTGCCAGTAGAGCCAGAAGAGGATAGAAAGATCACAGACACAAGAAACCCATTTTTTGTAACATTTAAAAAAATGTGAAGGGGAGTTATACAGAAAAATCACTGTCACCCATGCTGGGAGCCTGCGTGAAACATTTGGACAAGCACTTCCTGACCCAATTGAAAGATGAGCCCTAGATCACCATTCTCCTCGAGCACAAACTGTTCCATTTCAGTTTCTTCTACAGCCTCACAACTCTGAGGACATAAGTAACTTTAGTCCCAGACGTGACTCCTGTTCCACTCAAAGTCACAAAGTTACAAGAATCAGAATCCAGCAACCATCATAAAGCTGCCTAGGAGATATCCATCTCATCTATTAACAGACTTGACACACAAATCTGTTATAGTGTACTAAATGTAGCTGAATTCACCCACAACCCAGGAAAAATCTGATCATAAAGTTAATAAATGCAGTATAACCGAAATGAGCTAACAACCAGCAAAACCAGTGGGTTTGAATTGGTAATGTCTGTCAGCAACATAACAACTTCATTTCTTCTAGTTCAGTATAAATTGAATAGGCAAAGAACCACACCTGAAATTAGGTGAGAACACAGTTCCTACCCAGCCCATAACAACCAACAAAGGTCATAATAAATACAGAAGGTAGGAATGTCCAAGATTCAAAGACACTGGGAGCATGATGCAGGAACCATGTATTTCCCTGGGGTTATAGGGACAGTGGAAGTTATGCTCAGATGTGCTCTTCTTCCAGTGGCAACTTCAACCCCACACCAGAGAATCCAACCACACAAATGTCCTGCTTATGGCATAAACTGCTTGCATTCTCCATTACTATATCACTATTATACTCCTTTTACTTTGTCAAACCCCATTCTCGATACCTCTCTTCCCATTGTGCATTTCCAAAAGCTCTGCTTTAATAAAGTTAATTTTAAAAAAAACCTGCTATGTCCCATCCTTCACTGTTGTAGAAGTAAAGAATGTTTGATCTTTTGGTTTAAGATACATTAGAGTCACATAATGTTCTGATAATGTGCTGCCGGAGTTCAGATATAAATTTCATCAACTGCAGTGCATAAAATGGCAGGGTCTGCAATGCATGTTCAGATGTTTAGAAGCTTATGCACGGAAGAGGATTCAGTCATACAATCATTCAGAGGTTTAACTTCTGGGAAAAGAGGCTGAACCATAAAGAATGACCTAGATCTTCACACTAACACATTTTTTAAAAGGTTAGAGGTTTGTCAAAATTCTACTGTAAAGGTGATTCAGGCAAATTGACTCAGGATTATATTTTCTGGACACCCAGGAACTCTTGAAGAATTTCGCCCTCATTAGAATATGACAGGAGAGCGAGCTGACTATGACTAAGGAAACAAGGGCTTAAGGCACACAACAACAACAAATTTTGAGAGCTGTCCTGATGTAGTAGTTTGAACACTGGACTATGACCCAATAGATCAGGGTTTCATTCCCCACTTCACCATGGAAACCCACCTTGAGTGCATCACATACTCTCAGCCCCAGAAAACTCTATGATAAGTTTACCTTAGGGTCGCCATAAGTCAGAAATGACTTGAAGGCACACAACGATAAAAATGTGATAGGGAACATGATAGGTAACTATCATAGATCTAAATTTTAATATCGTCTAATAATATTTTAATATAAGCCCTTGCTCAGTCATGCATATGCCCAACAAGCTTGATTAAAATCACGTGAAGGAGAGAGTACAAATAAGCCCACTGGCCCAGCCCCAGTTGTCACATCCTTGTAATTCATTCTTCATGTCCTTCTATGCTGCAGCTACTGCAGGCACAAGAGCAACTATTTCATCTGAGCTGACACTAACCATCCCCCCAAGAACACTAAACATTCTCCTATTAACAGAAATTTGTATGGCATATAGCCTACTTTGAATCCCTGAGACAAAGGAGGATGAGCATCTGCAAAATGGAAACAGAAGCCATTTTTCCACATCTGCAACTCACTCCCCTTTGGGCTGTAATCAGCACATCCCAGTAGAGAGGAAGTATATCACATCATCACTTCTATTCATCACATCATCACTTCTGTTCACATGTTTGGCTGGTTGTTGTTATTGTGTGCCTTCAAGTTGTTTCTGACTTTTGTTGACTCTGAGGTGAACCTATCATGGGGTTTTCTGGGGCTGAGAGTATGTGATAGGTCCAAGGTCACCCAGTGGGTTTCCATAGCCGAGTGTTTCTAGGATCATAGTCCAGTGCTCAAACCACTACACCATACTAGTTCTTGTCTTAAAAACATGTGATGAAGTGTTAGGAAGGATGCCAAAGTGAAACTTCTTTTTTTGTGAGTGGTTTCCTTTCATTTCACATTCTCCTCTTAAAATGGGGGGGGGTCCAGAGGGCTTAGAGAGACTGCCAAGGAGTTCAGGTGGTTTCCAAGGAGGCACACACAGCCTAAAGACCTCACCTTCCTCACCCCTCACCTGTGCCCTAAGCTGACCTACTTCCCACACGTGTGATGGAAGACATTGTTCCATCCTTACTGCTGAAATAAGATTCAATATTAATCCCATAGAATAGAGAGTGCATGAAGCCTTTGACTCAGGAAACAAGATATCTTGAGGTAAAACTGGAAATCACGCTTATTTGAAAAAGCACAATCTAAAGCTTCCAATGCCTTTTACCATGCCATACACCCCCACTGCGAAGTGCAGTATGATTGATGAGAAATATAATTTGATTGGCAAGAGATATCATTTTAAAATATAAGTATTATACTTGTGGCTGAACACCATGTGGAAAAAGGAGTCTTGTTGGAAGACGCACATTAAGACAGATGAGCTCAGCATGGCTAGGTCATAAGTTCAGGAGGAACAGTTGAAGAGCCAGACTTGGCCCATTTCTGCACTACACTGCTATAGTGCTGTTATTCCACTTTCAACATCCTGTGGAATCCTGGGGTTTGTAGTTGACTGAGGCTGAAGAGCTCTTTTGGCTGAGATTCTAAATGCCCCCCCAAACTGCAAACCCCAGGATTCCACAGGATGTTGAAAGTGGAATAATAGCACTAGTATAGTAACAATAGTATAGTGTAGTATAGAGATGGCCTCAATAAGTTTTAGATGGTCCCTTTAAAGCAGCGGTCACCAACCAGTGGTCCACAGACCACTGATACTTTGCAAGAAAATTTTGGTAGTCTGTGGCCCACGAGGAGGATGAGATCTCCCCCCCATCCTCTCCCCCCATCCCCTCCCACCCACTCTGGGCAGGATCACTTCCACAGTGAGGAGGTGGACAATGAGGAGGACCAGATCGCCTCTGGCCATGTGGAGAAGGACAGTGAGGGGACATGATCTGGTCCTCCTCTCTGCCCTTTCCCACTCGCAGCAGGCATGATCACTCTGGCAGCAAGGAGGTGGACAGCAAGGAGAACCAGATCGCCCCCTTCACTGTCCTCCTCTCTGCTGCAGCAACAAATATCATACTAATGATTTTGTTATAATTAAACAAGCTTTAATAATTTTGTTGTAATTAAACAAGTGAATTTCATATTAATAAAATGGAACTTTTATGACATTTTATAGATGTTTGCACCTTTTTAAAAAATAAAAATCATGTTAGTGATCTGCAGGATTCAAAATTGTGAGTTTAGTGGTCCATGAGGTCTGAAAGGTTGGCAACCGCTGCTCAAAAGTACGCAAACCTAAGGAATAATAGTGAATGAAGTTGCTAGGAGGAGTAACCAAAAGGTCAACATCCTGTTACCTTTCCCCACAGAAACTACCTATCTGTTTCCTTACCTTTCCAGCTATTAAGAGACTATTGTGACTTCCCTCTGTGCTTTGTCACCTACCCAAAGACAACCAGAACTGTCCCAACCCCTTTTATCAGCTCTGCCAGAGAGCAATTAACACATTCCATTCAGGACAAGAAACAGGGTACTTAAATTTTAGCTCTGACCCTCGCTTTTTGATAGTACTTTTGACACATGTTGGCGGGATATACTGTGTGAGAGCCCCCAAATTCCTGTTCATTGTAATGCCCTCAGATTCTCAGTCTGAGACATCTTGCCTCAATCCTCTTCTGCTTTGGGAATAGTAACTATTGTCCTCTTCACCCTAAACTCTCGCCATCTAACCTTTTTCTCCTTTGCCTTTGCTAACCTTGTATAGTTTGTGAGACTGCTTGGTTTCTTGCATGTATTTGTGAACTCCCCCAACAAACAATCCTATTGGTTTCCAACTGGTGTCCTACACTTAGTACTGGTATACCCAGGTGAAAAGATCCCATAGTTACCCTCACCTTGCAGGCCTCCTTTTGAGATATAATTCCCCACTCTTCCATGGAGGCTTGGGCACTGCTGGAGCATCTCAAGCTCCCTTTCCTTTTTAGGTAATATGTCTTCCTTGCAGTTAAAAAGAAAAGGAGACAACAGAGAGTGGCTGTGTCCCTGCCTCCCAACTTGTGCACAGAACAATTATGGTTGTTGATTGTGTCTGAGTGAAGACGTTAATATCGCTTGGATAGGAAAGACTCTAGAACTCTCCTGATAATTCAGTTGGATTTAATACTCCACTGCCATTACTGGAGCATGAACTCTAAAGTGGCATATTCAATTCCAGGAGAATTACAGTAATAACAATAACTATTCCTAACTGGAATACTACCTCAGCTTAGCATTGTGTTGTCAAATAGCTAAAAAGAACAGGAAAATAAATCCCAATATACTTATAACAGAATGTCGAAGTACATCTCCCTGTTTCTTTTAAAATCCATAATAGTTCACTTCTAACTCCTCTTGCTGTACTTTGAAACCTTGTTCACATTTTGAAGCATTCAACATCTTGAATTGCATTATGTTTAAAAATGTGCACAAATATACATTTTATTTGCATAAGCAATAATGAATTCATGATTGGAAAAGCAATTGATTTCCCTCCATAGACTACCTTGTATGGAAAAAAAGAGTTAGTTATGCATGCGGAAAAAAGAACAACTTTCATAACTCCATTCAGATGGAATTCTCTATCAGCTAAATTAGACTTTGTCCGTGAAAGAGAACATCAACCAATCTTATATCTTTAATCTCTGAATTCACAAGCCCATTTTCCCCTAGGTCATGAGCAAGCTTGATTATATTTTTAGCAGGTAGTTTTTTGGGGTTTTTTTAGTTCATTACATTTTTTTTCCACTCAGTATTTTGCCAAAACAGAAGTAATACAATACAGCAGAAAGACCTTGCAGCTTGCTGGGCATAATTCTAACAAACAGAATGTTGAGTGTATCTAAATAGTTTGCTTAGCCTCCAGTTATCTGACATTGATGGGAATGTCATTTTTCATTTTACTCATCAAAATATATAAGCAGAACTATCTTTTCTTTTCTTTTATCCTTTCTTTTCTTTATCTTTTCCAAAATGTCCAATTACATAAGGCAGGAGTGTCAAGAGGCTGAAAAACAATTTTTTTAAAAAGAAAATTACAACATCATTTATGATTTATTTCAATCCAAGTCTCAATAACAGGTCTTTTGACTTCTTGAGAATATGAAATTGCTCTTCAAGAAAAATGTTATTGCCAGTAAAAGAAATGATTACATTTGTTTAATACTTTTGTTAGTGAGTTGCCTGTGAATTCCAGAGAGGCCAGTTCAATGAGTCTAGAGATGGAAAGAATATTTGGAAAAACTTTTTTAAAAGACACCCAAAAAAATGGCTTTTGAGTGTTGAAAAAATCCTGATAAGAAGAATCCTGATAATAATCTTTGTGGGTTTGGATTTATGTGTGAGTGTATGTGTGTGTGCTCACAAAATTTGGACCTTGCTGTTGTTTTCTGCTGGAAAAAAAAAGGACTTCATCTGCCTTCTGAAAGGTGCCAGTCTGACCTCTGTGGGACTTGAGATCCAAGGACTGGGAGCAACCAGAAAATCCTCTCCTATGTCCATACCTGGGAGGGGATGGAACAGAGAGAAAGGCCCTCTCAGATCTCAAGACAGGCAGGCTCATGTGGGAGAATATGGTCATTCAGATACTAACATGATTGAACATACAATGTTGTATTTCCAATTTCTATGTCTGGTTGTGGAAGTTGGACAGTGAAAAAAGCTGATAGAAAGCAACTTATTTGAAGTGTGTTGCTGGAGAAGAGTTCTGTGGATACCACGGACTGCTAAAAAAGACAAATAAATGGGTCTTAGGGCAAATCAAGCCTGAACTCTCCCTAGAAGCTAAGGTAACTAAAATGAGGCTGCTGTTCTTTAGGCATATCATGAGAAGACATGACTCACTAGAAAAGACAGTAATGCTCAGCAAGGTAGAAGGTAGTAAGAAAAGAGGAAAATCACATTACAGATGGATAACCCCATCAAGGAAGACACACACCTAAATCTGCAAGACCTGAGCAGGGCAGTTGAGGACAGGGTGGCCTTAGGGTCACTATGGGTTGAGATCAACTTGATGGCAGTTGTCAACAATGATGGATTTTTGGCCCTTCTAGACATCAATTCATATCAGCCCCAGACAACCTGTTCAATGGATACAGTGGCTAAATGTTGTAGTCATTATAATCGTGAAAGCCAGAAATTTCCCGACCATAGAATATGCAGAGCTCTAATAGTGCAGGGCAATTATACCACTTCTAGTTGTGACACTTTAAGGTAGAAGATAACTACAAAAGTAATTTATGCAAAACACAACTTTATTTCTCTGAGTTCATTTGAACTTTTTAAAATGGCTCTGAATCTGCTCTGACTGTTATCATTACTTCCTTACATACTGGGAATTTTAGTTAGAAGTGAGTTGTAAGACTCTTTTGTTAAAGATCCTCAGTTCCTTCATATCACCAAAATTTCTTGCATAGGAGCAATGAAAGTTAAATGGCTTTGAAAGTAGATTAAATTTGTAGCAAAGACATGCCCAGAGAGTACTGTAATTCAGGAGAGTGGCAGGGAATATGAAAGGCACTCCAAAAGACTGGAAATGTTAAAACAACATTTAAAAGTTCAGATTTTATTATTTTGTCCAGAAGTGATTGGAACCCTTATAGAGAGTTCTTTCAAAAGTTCCTGGGGAAAAAATTGACACTCTTTCAGCTGCCATTTTAGGTATCCTATTTATTCATATATTCCAGCTTTCTCCAAGACGAGGACTCAATGTTGCCAACAAAAAGACAAAAATAAATTTGTTTACTTATCTGTTTATATCTTTATTTATTATATTCACACACTGTCTTTCTCCCAGAGTAGGACTCAAGGTGGCGTCCCATGAAAGTTAAAACATTTCAAACAATGAGAACACTAAAAATATATAAAATGTATAAAAACCTACAATTTCTAAAAAAAAAAAACAGCCTGATAAAAAGCTCACCCGCTTGAACAGAAATATTTTTGCCTCCTGGCGAAAGGAAAGCAGGGAGGGGGCCAGCCTAGCTTCCCATGGAAAAGTGTTCCACAGAGTGGGAGCAGCCACTGAGAAGACTCTCTCCCATGTCTTTACCTGGAACGGAGCATCAGGACCAAGACAAAGCCTTCCCACAAAGATCGTAGGACTCTGGCAGGTTTGTATAGGGAGACACAAGCCATTTCCACCTTACATTGTTATAGTGCTATTATTCTACTTTCAACATCCTGTGGAATTCTGGGGTTTGTAGTTTACTGAGGCCAAAGAGCTCTCTGGCTGAGAATTCAAAATGTCCCTCCCTAAACTGCAAATCCCAGAATTCCATAGGATGTTGAAAATGGAATAATAGCACTAGTGCAGAAATGGCCACAGTCTTTCAAACAGTCTGGACCTAAGCCATATAGGGCTTTATAGATCATGACCAGCACTTTGAATGGTACCCAGAAATGAACAGGTAGCCAGTGTTTTAACAACAGAGTTATGTGTTCCCTGAATCTGACCCTGCTCAGCACTCTGGCTGCTGCATTTTGAACCCATTATAGTTTCTGAACAGTTTCAACTGAAAAAGTGACAAAAAAAATTACAATGAAAACACAAAAATGTGCAACATGAAGATTAAAACACTATTTAACAACAATAGAATCAAAATAATTTAAGAATCTTACTTTGAAACAAAGATTAAAACAGTACAACACCATCAAAAGCACTTTTCTTAAAAATCAGTCCCCATGTTTTCCCATGGCATCTTTGAGAAGTTACAAGGGCACAAGCAATTCAGGATAGCCAAATGTCAGCAGCTGCCCCAGGTGAAGGACAGATGAAAAATTTGTTTGCTACACATTTTTTTTGTGAGATTACTACCCCAGCCTTTACACCCAAAACTCCCATGGACTCAAACACATTTTGCTGTGAGCAATTTTCCCATTTCAGAATTCACAATGCTGTTTGCAATACACACACACAAATGGTTTGGGGGGCAAAAGTGTGCACATTTGAAGAGTATGAACAGAAAAACGCTGCATTATTTGAAAGAGGGGCACACACATTTTTTTTCCAAAAGGAAATACACATTTAAAAACGATGTATATGAAAAGTGTGCGTCTGTTTCCAAGAAAATCTGGACAGGAATACACACTGCAGGACAAAAGGCAACTGCAGTCTGATATGGGGCTGAGACAGAATGAGTTTAGAAATGGGAAACTATGAGCATCTCAGTAAAATAGAGCTTGAGAGATCTGCATGTATCAAACCTGGGATGGCCTTCAGGGAGTGTGACAAGTGACATTTTAATTTCCTGCAGTGCCCACCATACAATGTTGCTCTGGGGGACTTGGAAAATTTAAACATTGTTTGTCTGCAACCAATCAGGAGTGTCATTGCTGCTAGACAAGTGTACTAAGAGGACCTGCCAGAGGGCATTATGCCAAGGATGCCGTCAGGCCAGGAGCTGGCTCTTCATGCAGGCCTTAAATAATGCTAAATATGGAAATGACATCTTGTAGTGTATATCACCACATGTGGATAACACCCATCTGTCAAGACTCTCAAGGGTCTGACTCACCACCATTAAGAGCCGATGCCATGGATTCTGAGAAATTATCAGAGGAGGACAGAAAATTGCTGTCACTGTCATGATTCCTATCAATGTTCCTGTTATGATGGATCTCTCAGTTCATTCAGTGTCATCATCCTTGGTAGTCCTCAAAATTACCTGCAGAAAAAAGGTTAAGTGATGTACTCATATAGAAGGTACTCTTCTTCCTTGAGGGTCAGACAAAGAAAGAGGGGGGAGGAATTGTTGAAATCACCTTAGAAAGAATAAAGAAAATAAGCATAATAAATGTCCCAATGCAGGAGAAACAACAGATGAAAATAGAAATGAACCAGAATTTATAGATGATATGGATATAGATATAGTAATGGTTTTGGGGGATGCTCTGTCAAGCTCAATTTTTACGCTTAAAATCAAGGAACCTTCAGGCCAGTGGTAATAAAGATTAACTGGGATATCTTAGTTTTGTTTCCTTTTGTTTTAAAAGGTTGCTCAGAATGTCAGAAACGGATAAAACCAAATTAATAGTGCAAAAGCTCCCATCGCAGTTTGTACAGGGCTAGCTGGCTCAGTAGAAAGTATTTCAGATTTAGGCTGTGCTTCTCAATCAAAAGGACACCTGTGTTCCTGCATAGCAGGGGATTGGACTGGATGGCCTTTGTGGTCTTTTCCAATTCCATGATTCTATGATCCTATGACCCACACCACAGTTAACACACTAATCTTTCCTTGTAAGAAGTGGAAGTTGTGTCACAGCAATGCCTGGTGGATTGTGCCTGCCACGTTCATTTGCTATTCTTGGCATAACCATTGGATCTGTTATTCCATTTTTTGTGTGATTAGGCACCGAAATTATAAACAGAGGGGGAAAGAATGTGCGAAGCTGCCTTAACCCCATGTTCAATTTATGGCTGAATGTTCTTTTTCTTTCTTTTTCTTTTTTTCCTGCTTGCAAAGATGCTCTCTGCCTACAGCTGAATGCGCTGCCAGGCTACAAAGCACAGCATCCCAGGTGAGACTTTATGAAGGCTAAATTAGCTAGTGTCCCGATCTACTCCTGCCATGCAGTTCTGACAATAATTGAAAACTGTGGGGCTTCCAGATATTAAAGGTTAGGGATTTTCTGTTTTTCTCTGCTGTGCACAGGGAATGGAGGAAAAAAATCCTTTATCTGTACTGTGAGACAAAAACACAATGGAGCACATCCAGGCAGAAAAGCAAAGCTCACAAAATATATCATTCTGGGGATCTCCACGTGAAAGAGCTCATAATGAAATATTTAATTAAAGCCTGTAAAGCAGGTGATTTGATTAAAATAAACAGGCTTACCTGATTAATGCACTCTGATACATTAGAAAAATGGACAAATGTGCTTTAAATATTAAAAAAAAATCATAACCAGTTGCTATATAGACAACCTGTGGAAACCTCTGCATATTGCTGTTAGGGATATCACATAAAATCAAAAATGAGATAAAGGTTTTCCATGGAAATAGACACCAATGAGAATCAAAAATACCACCGCACAAAAGGTTTTGACTTCTGAGATACTTATTTAGATGAGAGAACCACAGACATCTCTTTGTAATAAAGATTAAATTTGGAAGAGTGTACAAGAAGTGTAATTTCCACCTTAGCTCTTGCTTACGATTTTCCAACTGAAATGACAAAAGAGTTTTGTGGCACTTTCAGAACATATCTATCCCCATAAGCTTTTGTGGGTTGGTTGGTTATTTATTTATCTATCTATCTATCAAAATATGCCTATCCCCCTATATAAAGAGATATCAGGGTGGTATATGAGTAAAATCACTGGAAGCAGTTTGAAACAATTTAGAGTGAAAACGATAGAAATAATTTAAACATGCAAAGAAGTATCAAACAACCTAATGTGCTAAAACAGAGGAGAAGAAGTTTAAAACCATGGAACATTTGGAAAACAAAAATAATTAGGACTCTGAGGCTTTAATTAAATGTCATGCTTTACTCTGCAACTGCGATACAACCAACAATAGCAGGCGTTGGACCTCCAAATGTAGGGCATTCCACAAATAGGGTTCCATAGCAGAGAGGGATTAGAGTTTATTTCATAAATTAGGAATGAGCAACTGTTGACACTTAGGGGACCCATTGTCTCCCAGGGGCCTTTGTGGGAGCTGTACTCTCAAAATTGTACCAAAATGCCTCCCAACACTGCCCAGGGTATTCAAGAGCCATTTTGTCATCTTTGGGACTCTTTGGCAGAAGAGGTGTTGCTTTTAAGAAGAAGTCACCAGGAAGCCAATTTCTGAATCACTTCTTGTTGAGGTAAATTAACTTTCCTGGAGCTAAAATGGCCCCAGAGGCCAAAACATGGCAAATTATCCCTGTGCTTCTGGGATGGGGCACTGGGAACATATGGGGACAGAAAGGTTCTTTTTCTTGGGCGTGCTCAAAGGTGTTTTTGTCACAGATTAAAAAAAAAATAGCTTTTAAGGTTCTACCATATGTTGTGTTAGTTTTGATGAGGCAAATATTAACATATGTTCCAGGCTCTGGCAATTCCTGGAAAGGAACTGCAGCAAACAAGTAACAATGAGATCCTACCAAACAATCCTTCTAAAAGCCTTGCAAAAATTCCAAATTTCCTTTGCCTTTCTGTCTTTTCCTGAGGTGATGGTGTGTCAGAACCTCATCCAATCTGGACTTGAGAAGGATCTTTTCAGAAGGAGAAAGTTGGAATTGCACAGAAAATTCCACAGTGATAAGTGATAAGGTTTGATTCCCTACTCAGCCATGGGTGACCTTGGCAATGTCACACACTTTCAGCTCCAGAAAACCCCATGATAAGTTCACCTTAGGGTCTCCACAAGTCAGAAACAACTTGTAGGCAGCCATAAGCTAGAACTGACCTGAAGCAAACAACAACAAGAAGTTAAACCTGAGTTCCAAACTCTATCTATCTATCTATCTATCTATCTATCTATCTATCTATCTAATCCGTGAGATGGCAGAAATGCCATTTCCAATACATATGGTCATAGACTGGTTCACAAAACAGATCTGGAACAATCTTGTTATATGTGATGGTTAGAAAAAACAATCAAGAAAGGGATTTGTAGATCTTCAAGGGTATTGTTGTGGTATCTATCTGTCTATGGGAAATAGATAGGTACAGACAGAGGAAAAAAATGAAAGTACAGCTGGATGTAGGAAAAAGGAAGAAACATGAACAATACAGAGAGATAACATCAATTGTTCCTTCTAGCCAGTTTCATTATTTCAAACATAACCAGATTATTCTTGTGTTAAGCAAAATATTAATTTCAGGTGAAGATAGACAATAGTGAAAGTGCATGAGTGCTATTTTTTTCCTGCCCTGATGAAACATGCCCACTTTTCTTCCAAATGAATTCAATCCTTGGTTTAGAGATTTTTTTTTAAAAAAAAGAATGAACTAAAGCAATTTTACCTTATCTAGGATTACTCCTCTGTGTAGCTGTATTATATTCAGATGTCAAATCCAATAAGAACATTAATTATATTCGATCTCTTAATAGTCTGATTTTATTATGGTCATAGCTTTGGTGCCTGTATTGTATCCAGTGCCAAGAATGAGTTCTAAGATTAGAAGTGGTAGAATTGACTATATAAAGGCATTCTTGAAGCTATAACCCCTCCATTCTATGAAAAAAAGACTGGAAACTGGAAGTATGAGGTGCAAGATGTAGACCATGCAAAAGGAATCTGTGAACCTCACCTCCTGAAATACAAACTCAACCATCTAAACTGGGCTCTACAGGCCAATGGTTACTCCGGTTAAGATAACAGAAGAGCCTCAAGACCCAGGAAAAACCACAGCTGTGAAGATAAGCAGCCAACCAAAGGGAATGTGTTTTTACCATATATCAAAGGGGTCACTGACCATACAGGGAAACTGATGAACATAACCTCCAAACAATCTACAGACTGACCAAGAAAATTCAACAAATGCTACATTCAGCAAAGGACAAGAGGGATCCTCTAACTTCTGCTGGATTTTACTGCATACCTTGCAGCTATGGGCAAGTCTACATAGGGACTACAAAATGGAGCATCCAAACATGAATCAAAGAACATGAAAGACACTGCAAACTGATCCACCCAGAAAAATCAGCAGTAGCAGAACATGTCATAAACCAACCTAGACACAAAATGGTTTTTGAAAGCACAGAAATTCTGGACCATTCTGACAACTACACAGAGAGGCCATTGAAATCCATAAACACATCGACAATTTCAAAAGGAAAGAAGAAACTCAGCAAGTAAACAAGATTTGGCTACCAGTACTGAAGAACACTAAAATCAAGACTCAAAAATATGCCAATGAACACCACCCAGACTCTGGAAGTCTCTCTACAAGAAACAATACAATGTATGGCTAATGTAATTAACTCACTGTTGTGCATATCCCTTGACTAGCAATACAACCCTGGGGGCATCCCATTTAACAATAGGCCATCACACAGGCCAACTCTAACACATGCAAATTGTGCCCTCCAAACCGAGGACTACACAAGTATATATACTTTTCCTCACTTCCATACCACCAGATCCACTGAAGATGCCAGCCACAGATGCAGGCGAAATGTCAGGAGCAAATACTAATAGAACACAGCCTCAAACCCTGGAAAACCCACAACAACCTATGGATTCCAGCCGTGACTTTACATTGCCTTAGACTTTACAGTGAAATTTTTGTTTATAATTTTTTTTCTGTCCTTGAAAATCACACACAAATAGAGAATTGAAAAAGAAAATACACATTTCACAGCATGATCTGATACCATTAAACTGCTTAAAACTGTTTTATAATGAGATGGTGCAGGAATACCTGGCCACACTGGATGAATTCATGTCTCCAGGGCCAGATGAATTGCATCCTAAGATATTAAAAGAGCTGGCAGAGGTATTTCGGAACCACTTGCTATAATCTTTGAGGAATCTTGGAGGACAGGAGAAGTTCCAGCAGATTGGAAGAGGGTAAATGTTGTCCCCATCTTCAAGAAGGGGAAAAAAGAGGACCCAAATAATTATTGCCCAGTCAGCCTGACATCAGTACCTGGAAAGATCCTGGAGCAGATTATTAAGCAGTCAGTTTCTAATCACTTAGAAAGGAACGCAGTAATCACGAGAAGTCAACATGGATTTCTCAAAAATAAGTCATGCCAGACTAATCTTATCTCCTTTTATGATAGCGTTACTAGCTTGATAGATGAAGGGAATGCTGTGGACGTAGCATATCTCCATTTCAGTAAGGCCTTCGACAAAGTTCCCCATGACATTCTTGCAATGAATCTAGTAAAATGTGGGCTGGACAGGGCTACTGTTAGTTGGATTTGTAATTGGTTGACCGACCGAACCCAAAGGGTGATCACAAATGGCTGCTTTTCATCCTGGAGAGAAGTGACTAGTGGGGTGCCACAGGGTTCTGTCCTGGGCCCAGTGCTGTTCAATATTTTTATCAACAACTTGGATGAAGGAATAGAGGGCATGCTCATCAAATTTGCAGATGATACCAAGTTGGGAGGGGTTGCTAATACGCCAGAGGACAGGATCAAAATTCAAAATGACCTGGATAGATTGGAGAGCTGGGCCAAGGCGAACAAAATGAAATTCAACAGAGAGAAGTGTAAGGTCCTACACTTAGGTAGAAAAAATGGAATACAGAAATATAGGATGGGGGACACGTGGCTGGATAGCAGTACGTGTGAAAAGGATCTAGGAGTCTTCATAGATCACAAGCTGAACATGAGTCAGCAGTGTGATGCGGCAGCCAAGAAAGTCAATGCAATTCTTGGCTGCATCAATAGGAGTATGGTGTATAGATCGAGAGAGGTACTGGTACCACTCTACTCTGCTTTGGTTAGACCCCATCTTGAATACTGTGTCCAGTTCTGGGCATCCCAATTCAAGAAGGATATTGACAAGCTGGAGCAAGTCCAGAGGAGGGCGACCAAAATGGTGAGGGGCCTGGAAGCCATGAAGCCCTATGAGGATAGACTTAGAGAGCTGGGTATGTTTAGTCTACAGAAGAGAAGGTTAAGAGGGGACATGATAGCCATGTTTAAATATTTAAATGGATGCCACATAGAGGAGGGAAAGGGCTTGTTTTCTGCTGCTCCAGAGACCAGAACAAGGAGCAATGGATTCAAGCTGCAGGAAAGGAGATTCCACCTGAACCTCAGGAAGAACTTCCTGACAGTCAGGGCTGTCCGGCAGTGGAATCTGCTGCCTCGGAGTGTAGTAGAGTCTCCTCCCTTGGAGGTTTTTAAGCAGAGGCTTGATGGCCATCTGTCGGGAGTGCTTTGAGGGTGTTCCTGCATGGCAGGGGGTTGGACTGGATGGCCCCGGGGTCTCTTCCAACTCTACATTTCTATGATTCTATGATTCTATGTTCTGAGAAGTATGAAGTTCAGTGAATAACTATATTTAAACCCACACATTAATTAAATAAAGAAAAATCTGACCAATCAGTGTAGGAATATTCAAAGATCAAATACCTCAGACACCCCAAGGTAAAATGGACATTTAGAGGACTGGAAGAATGTAGAGGTGAGAAATGAATCAAAGAGTGTGCTGCTTTTCCATGTGTTCCTTCATAAATCCCTTCCCAGTTAATCTGCATAATTTTTTAAAAAAAGCATAAACATCTATATTCAGATTATAAGGTGTCTGAAAATTATCTTTACAATTTTTATTATATATAGAATTGAAATAGTAAAGATAATTTTGACATCCTGCATTTCTGTTTTTTGTTTTTTTTAAAAAAAACCCTCACAGTTCTGAGATTATTTAATCTTGCAGTAGGGATTTTTAAAGACATTTTTATACATTTTTGAACCAGCAGCGTCTGCTGAAAAGTGTGAAATCTGAAGGCTAACCATATTCTTATTTTCACATTAGTTTGACAGGTGCAATCCAGGTCATTTCACACCAAAAGAATTACTCACAAATTCCTTAAGCAGAGCAAACCCACAGGACAGGACAGGACAGACCAGCTTCTCTGCCTATTTAACTTGTACAGAGAATGAAGAACATTGAGTCTAACCTGATGAGCAATTTACTAAGCAACAAGATGAGAGGATGAAAAAAGTAATTATTAATGCCCCTTTCAGCTTAGCAGTGTATTCAGGTAATACAGTGGAATGGAAGGATGAGGATATATATTAGAAAAAAGATGGTTTCCCACAATTAGGTGTTCAATGAAGTACAAGTATCTTTCTGGGCTTGAGTCTGTGAATAGGCTTTGTCCTAGATAAAGCATATTTTTTTCCAGATTTATTCTCCAGGTGTCATAAGTGAGTAGGCAGAAATTGACAAGGTGTCATTAATCAACTGCTTAAGAACTCTCAGATTGTTGCAGGGGAAAAAAAGTTTCATTTGGGGGAAAAAAACATTTTCAATAGTACTACAAGAATTATGTTAACTGGGAAAGGAAAGCGTTGAGGAAGAAGAAAATGCAATGTCTTCCTTTGCAGAAATAGATATTTTATCAATCACTCTACCTTGTTATCCTGCATCTCTACAGAGTCGTGGAAGTCAACAGCATAACTCAGAGCTTTTCTGAGATACGCTTCTTCAGTAAACAAGCTAAATGGATTTGTAAAACTCTTTGAGGAAATAAGATTTAGTATGCACTTTGTGGCATCAGGTTGCAAATCACTTTTTCCTCATGCACAAAGGAAATAAAGGGAAATAAAATAAGCACATGTTTATTTACTTAAAACATTTCTATTCTGTCCTTCGCCGCATGAGATTCTACAGGGATATGAAATATAGAGAATAAATATTTTTAAAATGACATTAAAACAATGCAATAAAGCTAACACTAGACAGCTATAACACAATATAAAAAATTTAAAAATGCAATTACAGTTTTGATTTATAAAGGTAATTTTGATTTACAAAGATAACCTGGGAAGGTTATACATATTTGTCCCCTTTGTCGATGCTTGCCACAGTGATGGCTGCCTGCACTCTGAAAGAGGGAGAAGACCAGAAGCATGACAAAATGGCATAGCAATGTGACATGGAATGACACCAAATATATAAACTGGTGCCTCCCCTTCCTCTTTCTCTTCTCTTTTTGTTTGGAGCACCTATCTACCTGACTGGGCACTGCAAACTTTTGCTGATCACTTAGAAGATGGGCAGGAATTTTTGCTACTGATTCTGGCTTTCCATGAGAAAGGGATGTCTTTGACACACTATACTAAGCCATTGAGAGTCTGGTGGGAATATCCTCCCTGAGTTTAAATAGATGATCATGTGGACAGATTAATTCAGGAACCCCTTCCTCAGCATAAACACACATTGGCTTGATTTTTGTTGGTTAGTCCCATCTAGAGGAGACCCAGTCACTCAATTGTTGAATGGTCAGTCAGCACAGAGGTAAATCTCATTGATTCAATTGATCTACTCTAATCAGGAGTAAAAATAAGATTTAGGCTTTTGTTTGCAAACTGTACTGTGGATCCATGTAATCTGTCTGTTTACCCAATAGCTGCATCTGATCTCTTGCTTTTAGTACCCATGCAATGAAAACAGAAAGAAAGAAACCTAATATTAAAAGAGACGGTAAACTAGGGACCACCTATTCCTCTTTTGGGAAGGGATTCTAGAACCGGGACATTACCACAGAAAATGGACTCTTCTTTTTGGTTATATTGGGATTTATTTATTTATTTTCAAAAAAAAATACGACTCCTAGAGTCTCCTAATGTTAGCTGGGATATTCTGTGAATCCAAAAACAGATTTGTACATTCTGGCTTATATAGCTTATTTTTTCAATAAAAAGGGTAATTGGGAATAGAGAACAGGGGTGCATAAACCATATAGAAAACTACAACTGGCTATCTTTTTAACACAAGAAGACATACAGTGGAACGAAGGAGAGAGCTTACTCAAAGAATGTGCAGTTTTCTAGCAAAGCAAACAGTGTTCTCAACTACGAGGACGAATGAGCAAGAGATGGTGTGACAACAGAAGTGGTTCTAGATGGTCATTTTCCTTGCTATGCAATGGCCTTTTCTCAATGTTAAGATAACTTTTTCTCATTGAGGAGGGGGAAAAATGGGAGTTATTAAGAAATTTGTGAGATACTAGGAGACTATGGCCATTTCCACAATACACTGTTATAGTGCTATTATTCCACTTTCAACATCTGGTGGAATTCTGGGGTTTGTAGTTTGCTGAGGCCAAAGAGCTCTCTGGCTGAGAATTCTAAAGGCCTCTCCCTAAACTGAAAAACCCCAGGATTCCATAGGATGTTGAAAGTGGAATAATAGCACTATAACAGTGTAGGGCAGAAATGCCCTATGAGAAGGACCAACAGGAACCCAAACTGTGTATGTAAATAACAGTGAATACAGATCACATTGGGAAATATGGGGAAAAGTTACAGGTACTGGAGAAGACAGTTTGGTGAGTTCTTAAGAGGAAAATAAAACCCTGGGCAATGTCGGGTAAATACACTAGTATTCTTATATGCACAAAACCCATCCTAATCAGCTTTCTCCTCTCCCACTAAAAATTTGCTGCCCCCCTCATACTCGGCTCAAAGAAGTATTAAGAAAAGATGGATGTCCAGCTCTATTGCTTAAACCAAACTTTTACATCAGTTCCTAAGTTAGCCAAAATTTGTTGAGTGACCTTGGAATATTACTGACTTTTTGATCCTGGAAAGACTTTAATACTTCTTTGAACTTCATTACAGGCTGATGCCCAGTCTGCATGGAGGAGGAAGAACTGGGGAGAACAAGGAAAGGCAATCAAATTCCTCATGCCACATGAAATCCAATTTTGATAGTGAAGGAGCTTAGCACAAAGATTATATAAAGACAAAATAAATAAGCTGTGCAGAGAGTTGAAGGAGTAGAAGCACCAAGTCCATTTATTCCTGTGTGGCCAGCTGAGGAGACTCATTACTGATTCTGCTTTTGTTGCTCTTTAAAAATGAAAATGCTAATTGGTTTACTTGAAGTTTAATTGAAAATTAATATAAATTCACTAGAGATTTGTTGAATAGGACTCAAGTTTAAATGGCATTTGATTAAAGTCACATGAAAATCTGCTCAAGGACAGAAATTTTGAAGATGGTAGTTTTGTATTAATTATGAAGACAAAAATGCTTGTTTTTATTGCTTTGGCGTAATTCCCTTGGCAAATGTTCTCCCTTTCTGTTTTAATGGAAATAGGAGGTCTATGAATTCACTTGCTGCATACCTTAATCTAGATAACTCTATCAAAGCAATAACTATAGCAACCAGACAGATATTAATACATACCTGAGGGTACCATCACAGGTGAGCACTTTCTTGCTGCATAATAAAGTGAAACTCAAAGTTTATCTCTTTTCCAAGGACATTTTATGCTACTTGTATTTCTAAATCCCTGTCCCTATCTTGTTCCTACTTTCTGAAGACACCATGGCCAATTCATTGTGGTACTTCAAAATCTGTTTGCATATCGGTACTTTCTTTGTCTCTCTTCCAGGCTCTCAGTGCTCCAGAGCAAATGTTCTAGTCTCACAGGGGGCTGGAGTTAGGGAGAGGGAATTGTTCCTTTCTTGTACTCACTAAAACAAACAGTTCTGCAAATGGAATGTTAAATGTTGAATTTGAATTGCTGAAGGGATCATAACTTCAGGCTCAGTGGTGTCCAAGGGGTCTCTAGAAATTAAAACTTGCTGTAAAAAAATACAAATAAAAAAAGCACCTTTTTAGTTCAAATCTATGTGCAGTTCTTGTTCTTGTGAGCCTTCAAGTCATTTCTGACGTATGGTGACATAAAGTAAACCTATCATGGTCAGCATTTGTTCAGAGGGGGTTTCCCCTCTGAGACCAGGAGAATGTAACTTGCCCAAGGACACCACTTGGGTTTCCCTGTCTGAGTGGGGGTTCAAAACCTCATTTTCCAGTGTCCTAGTTCAACACTGAGATCACTACACTACTATGGCACTCATGGGCCATTTCCACACTATACTGTTATAGTACTATTATTCTACTTCCAACATCTTATGGAATCCTGGGGTTTGCAGTTTAGGGTGGAAATGGTCATGTATACTAAGGCACTGTGGAGTTCACAGCCTTCTAAGGTAGATATGGGATTTTTGATAACCAACTGGAAGACTAGGCTGAAATTCCAACCATACATTCATTGGACTATTCATTCCCACATTAAGGTGGATGGGGAGAATGGGATAAGAGTGAGGGAATTCTCTGAATTTTAGAGCCAAGATGACTTGTCTTTAATGAACAAGTCATTCCTTGTGCTATTCTTAGGAGAAAAGATGGCTTCACTCCTTTACCAAAAATATTTTACTTCATCTCTTGTTTATATCCCTACTCATGGTAATTCAGAAAGCCAAGCTCATACCAAGATAAGCTGCATCCATTATTCCATGGTTTTCAGCTCCATCATGTCCCATATATTTAAGATGATCTGACTGAATTAGGAGACACACGTATTAAGACTTTAGGAGACAGAAGTTGTCTTCCATGTCCCCAAGAATTTTACTTGCAGCTATCAGCCATTCTAATTAATAAAACATGAGTCAAAACACCAAGCTTTATATAATATTGGAACATTAGGTGGCTTACATTCAGAACCAGTATCGCTATTTGGAGTTTAAGGAAAGGAGAAATCTAATACAGTACATTTGTCTCCATTAGGAATGTTTTAGTTCCTTTTGAAATGTATACCAGAGTCATTTTCTTCTGCTAATTCAGTGCTGATCAAATGTCAGACAGCAAATGTTCTGGCCCCTAAAATAAAAGTAAAAATAAAAATGTAAACAGACCTCCAAACATTCCTTACAATAGGAATACAGGAATCTATTGAGCTTGCTTCTGGGCAGGTTCCCTTTTCTCCACATTGTTTATTCTACCCTGTTTCTGCATCAGTTTTGATCTTTTTTAAAAAGTCATGATTTGCATGTATTTTCATGTTGCTTTCTACTAAGTGGCTCATTTCAACAAACCTTTCCTAATGTACTTTTTTTTTGTAAACAGCTCTGCTAAAGATAACACATTTTCTGCATTTTTGTCCAGTATATCAACTTCTGTGAATAATCTTCCTTGTTATAAAGAGGTGGGGGGGTCGTTTTTTTTTTTTTTAACTGTATCACAACATTTAATATAAAGATCTTTCTACTACAGAGTTCTGGTCTATATGTGGATATCTGAAGTTTGATTTTAATATGTTTGCATGAAAACAAGAACAAACATACTTTTCACCTACCCTTACTCAGCAATGAGGCTGCTAGATATCAGCACTGCAGTCTTCTAAAGACTGAGTCAGAATTAAGGTACCATTTCTCCTATTGGTATACAAGCTTCTCTTTGTATGATATTTTGTCAATGTGCAGGAGTGCATGTGTACATAAATAAAATACTGCACTATAAAAAGGGAAAAGTTCTGCAAAATTATGCAGAAGCACATCAAGATTTTTTTAAATAAAGTTTTGCTTATGCACATGTGCATGAGGAAAATGGAAATATTTATGAATGAACTGGCTAGCTAAAGGAGAGCAGTTCAGGTGCTTAATACCTGTGAATACTGATCATATAAAAAGGTATTTTTTTAATGTACTTGGCTAGCCCCAACCACTAGAGGTCGATGTATATATAGCATCTGAGTGAGGCATGTTTGGCATCAGTCTGAAGTCTCTTGAGCTGAATGAATGTAAGAATGAACAAATGTTAAGGACAAATGAATAGGGCTTCTTCCATGGAGATGCAATCGGGCTTTTTGAATATCCATACATTTGCAAAGCCCATATTCCAAAGTGGTTCCACCATCTGCTTGCCAATCTTCCCACTATTAATGTTCATCTGTCAGCTGGAAAGTCTGACCATTGTGTACACTGGGAATTAGATGGTGGAACTATTTTGGTTTAATAGAACTCAAGTTTAGTTCATATTGGGATGGAACTCAATTATCCTTTGACTTATACATTCTTCTGGTGAGGGTCCCATTGGCTCTGAAGGCAGCATAACTATGCTGATGGAGACAAAGGTGGCAGTGATAGTGGCAATGGTGGGGAATGGAAGAAAAAGGTGATAAGAGAAAAGAAGGCTATTTGTGTCCCCTGTTTCTCAAATGTCTGGCTTCCAAAAAGGCCACGGGGACAAAGCACTATAGAGGGCTTGCTTGGACAGTCAACTGTGTCATGGAGACCTCTCAGAAGCCAGATAATTGGGAAACAAGTGGCAAAGGCCTAGTGATCTTTTCCCCCTTCTCCCTCTGCTTTCCTCCCAGGCATGAAGAAAGTTGCACTCCTAGTATAACAGACTATTATACAAGCATAGCACTACAAGAGGATTCCAGTCTCTGTATGCAGTTCTCAGCTCAAGATTTGTACTTGAAAATGTGCATACTGGGGGGAAAAAACATACGCTAAAGGAAGCTGCCTATGAAAAGAGATGTGGCATTTCTTCTCTTTTTTCAAATCAGTAGGAGTGAATGGGAAAAAATGCATGAAATAAATGTATGAGTGCCTCCATGCAAAACTAACACAGGCCATTTCTGCACTACACTGCTATAGTGCTATTATTCCACTTTCAGCATTCTCTGCAATTCTTGGGTTTGCAGTTTACTGAGGCCCAAGAGCTCTCTGGCTGAGAATTCTAAATGCCTCTCCCTAAACTGCAAACCCCAGAATTCATAGGAGGTTGAAAGTGGAATGATAGCACTATAACAGTCTAGAGTGGAAAATCTTTTTAGCTTAAGTGTGGTATCTGCCAGCTTCACAAAGGCATCATGTGTGGGTGAATACAGAAAATATTTTGTCAGCATTCTCTCTCTCTTCATCTCTTTCCTCCACCCTCATTGATTCCTGCTAAATAGAATTGATTGCAAAAATACTTAGAAAACATCAGTTAATAGTATAAAATTGTGTGCCTAAATATTGGGAAGGGAACCTTGACACTCTCAGATTGTTTTGCTGATGGAAGTACAAAATGTTCAGCATTACTATGGCAACATTTTCAATACTAAATGACTCTGTTTGTGACCATAATGCTAGTTTTTCAATAGGGGTGACTTAAGAGCATCCTCTATTAATCCACAAATGGATACTTATGCATTTCTCATAGTAAAGTTAATCACTCCCCTTCCTAGTTACGAGGCTAATTCACTCCTAATAGAAAACATCTATTGATGTAAGCCACAAAGCCATCTGATCATGCATTTGCTATGTCTACCCTTTGGGAAGAATTGGTGACAAGGAGGAAGCTGTGGCTTACAATCATATGTTTCAGCATAAGCATTATATTTTTTGTTACCAAGTTATTATGATCAAGGGACAGGGAAAATTACACTGCATTGGTTAAAAATAATGGAGGGCAATTTGTTGTTTGAACATTACGATACTTCTGGTATAGCAAATATATAAATTTCCTGTTCAATTCATTTATTCAAGTGTCCTTCCAGCAGAGCTCATACAAATGGGAATTGTACTTACAAAATGTTCATTTGACATTGTTCTACCCTGGGGACAAAAGCCATTATTTAACACAGATACAGTGTTTTGATAAAAGAATCATAGACAATGGAAGCTACTGCATATTGAAATAATAATGTGTGTACCAGTTCAGGAGAAAACTTAACTACCTATCAATTCCCATTCTTATGAATGAAAAACCCCCTTTCCTTCCTTCCTTCCTTCCTTTCCCTCCTCCCTCCCTCCCTCCCTTCCTTCCTTCCTTCCTTCCTTCCTTCCTTCCTTCCTTCCTTCCTTCCTTCCCTCCTTCCTTCCTTCCTTCCTTCCTTAATTTTAATATTATCTTGTGAATTGCAAAGAGAGTTTTGGCTATTGGTTATATGCAGAAAGTATAGATACAGCAAAGTATGTAAGTACATTAAAAAGTACATAGTACATAAGTAAGTGCATAGGTAAGTAATGTGTCAATTGTTATCCTTTGGCATTTTGTAAGTAATGTATAATTGTTTTCTTTTAGAGATAGCAAGAGAATGTAGTCTTTTAAATGACTTTTTTGACTTTTAAATGACAAGAAAGGAAGATATGCAGCAACAGACCCCACCTGGAATACTGTGTACGGTTCTGGGCACCACTATTTTAGAAAGATATTAACAAGCTGGAACATGCTCAGAGGAGGGCAACCAAAGTGGTAAAAGGCCTAGAAACCATTCCCTATGAGGAGCAGCAGCTTAGGGAGCAGGGTATGTTTAGCCTGGAGAACAGAAGGTTGAGAGGTGACATGATAGCCATGTTTAAATATTTGGAAGGATCTCAGATGCAGGATGGAGCAAGCTTGTTTTCTGCTGCTCTAGAAACCAGGGCATGGAGCAATGGCTTCAGATTTCAGGAAAAGAGATTCCACCTAAATATTAAGAAGAACTTCCTGACAGTATGAGGAGTTCCACCATGGAATAAACTGCCTCAGAGTGTGGTGCGGTCTCCTTCTTTGGAGGTTTTTAAACAGAAGCTGGATGGATGGCTGTCAGGAATGTTTTGATTGTGTATTCCTGCATAGCAGTGGATTGGACACGATGGTCATTGTGTTCTTTTCCAGCACTAAGAATCTATAATGTGATTATTCTAAGAGCAAGAATGAACAAGAGCCACTTTTGTTTAAACCTAGCAAAATGACTGACAGAAAAGAAAAATAGGAGGAACTCCAAACCTTCAGTCATCTAGTCAGATTCACCCAAGCAAGTAGGATGGAAAGGGAAGGCCTTTGGCAATCATTCCACCCAGTCTCACAATTCCAGAAGGACAGGTTTTGTGAGTCCTGAAGGCACTCTTACCAAGCCATGGGTCCCACAGTCCTTAACAGAAAGTTTTAGGAATGGACAGTTACCATAAAGATGATTCCGGATGCTCACTGAATAGTGTCTTTTCTTTAGGAACTCCTCCAAATGTGACTGAAACAGATCTACATAAATTGTAGTCCATTAACAGTGAATAGCCCTTATACCAATCCATAGGCATTAAAAAAAAAATAAACATAGCAAAAGCACTTGACATTCCTTACTAGACCAATTTGCTATAGGGACAAAAAATTATCTTGGATTCTCATTAGGCAAACCAGCTAATTCTGTACAGAAATTGAAGGTGAGTATGAAGGGAGAGCATGGAATGGAAGATGCCTCTGTCACTAATTGAGTTGACTTAGAATAAACTTTTCAGCTCAATGTGATGTGTGCATATGCGTGCCAATGCAATATAACACCATCTTCCTTCTGGCCAAGCAACAATAGTCTCTAGCCAGAGCCTAAAAGGCTGGTGGGGAAAAAGTTATGTATGATTTATAGCTCAGAAGGTTTTTGTATGACTTCTGCTATCTGGAAGGAATCCTTCTACTTCTAGATTCCTCTTTTTCCATGGTAAGACCTTGGAGGGGAATCTTCTTCAAAGCAAGGTTGCCTACTGGCTAGGGAACAGGGGTTCTGGTTCAAATTGTTTGAATCTGACTCAAAGGTATCTGGCACTTTGAGTAAAAGGAATTTGCTTTGTGAAGATTAGTCTGATGCCATCCGTAATCTTGACACATCATTCTGATCTATAGCGGTACATTCTAAGCACTTGTGCCTGTGTGAAAATTATTATTTGTAGCCTTGATGGCAGGTTAGTTCCTAAATGTTTATTCATCACAGTTTGATGCTTTGTATGCACAAATGTGCCATCACAGTGTAGTCATTGGTGAGTGAGCTTCCTTACCACTAGATGTCAAACGCTATGGAGATTGTTCATACATTCAGCTCAGTGTTGAATAAACACATGGCGAGAAAGATCAAGTAAGATATACACCGGTGTGAATCGCCTCCAAGTTTTATCTGCAGCCTTGCAATTTAAGGCTCAGAAGGGAATCTAAGGAATACATTTGTGTTTAATGCTCACACTGATAGAGACCCTTTGATGTCAGTCTAGCTCTGACATTTTTTTCTGCTATTGCAGACTTATTCATTCACCTGGGAACTGTAGAACTGTGTGCTAAGAATCTCAAATTCTTTTACCAGCCTTTTAAAAACATACTAACCTGCTGGGCTTTGTTGTTTTAATGAGGATCTGTAAAGTGCTCAAGAAATCAAGTCCGCAAAAAGATGCAGAATTTGACCTTTATATCCCAGTCTTAAACTACTGACTTTGCAGTTGTGTTGTTGTTGTTTATTATTATTATTATTATTATTATTATTATTATTATTATTATTATTATTATTATTATTATTATTTTGGTGGTTTTGTCCTTCAAAGAAGTGCCACCAGAAATGTCATCTTACTTTAAGAAGTAGAATTAATATATTATCTTCCATTACCTTTATATGTGCTATCCCTGCTACCAAATTATTCTGCATTATTCCTCTACATATTCTTCCCCACTGTTAGTAGAGCCACCTGTTTCAACTAAACATCCAAGTATATGGGTTGTTCTTTTGGAGAACTAAGAAAGTTCAATCTGGAGGACAATTCAACCTCTGTTGGAAGTCTTTCATGCATATTTGTGGTACAGATGTAGTTTAAAACTTAGAAGAAGGGTGAAAAATAGCTAAATTCATGTCTAAGAGTTTGAATACACTTGTAGAGGAACCAAAGACTTTCAGAAGCAAGGAGCTATTAAAATTAATTACTTTCTACCACATTATAAAAAAATGAACAAAGACATTATAGCCTTAGCAAACAATTCCAGGAAGCTGTAGAGGCATTCTGCCTAAAGTTTACACCTTAAAAATAATCAGTCGATCGAGAAGAGGGATGAGCGGATAATAACCTCATTTCAGTGCTACAAATATAATTTAATACACTAGGGATGAATGAATATTTGAAAACTATTTTTAAAAAAGGTTTGAAAAAAAGTCAAATTATGGGCCTTTCCGCACTATATTGTTATAGTGCTATTATTCCACTTTCAACATCTTGTGGAATTCTGGGGTTTGTAGTTTACTGAGGCCAACGAGCTCTCTGGCTGAGAATCCTAAAGGCCCCTCCCTAAACTGCAAACCCCAGGATTCCATAGGATGTTAAAAGTGGAATAATAGCACTATAACAGTGTAGTGTAGAAAGGACCTCAGAGAAACCATACTGAAAAGAATCCCGGATTGAGAGAAATTTCTGGAATTCAGGATTTATTCCATACAAAATTTGCACATGGCTGTTTTGTGCAATAGCAAACTGTTTCTGCAAAGGAGACAGGATTTCCCGCAAAGAAAAGAAAATTCTACACATAAATATTATTTTCTGCACATAACTGAGGGCTTATTCAATGTAAAAATCACACGTGGTTGATTTACATAGATATGGCAAAGAAAATAATATTCTAGATATTGTATATAGATGTTCAAGAATTGGTTAATACGTGAAACTTTGTTTGTTTTGTTTTTTTATACTATAGATACCGAGAGGTATCAGAATAAGCTTGTGTAATGAAATGCATGTAAAAGGCAATGGGAAATATTTATATTTTGACTGACGTACTATTTTTATTTTTATTTTTTTTTATAAATAAAAAATTAAAAAAAGAAAGCAGCATTTTCTGCTCAGGTCATATCTGTTTCTTGCGTATAAAATAATTATATTTTATAATGCTATATTATATTGTAATAATATTTTATTATGTTTCAACATAAAAATGACGCTTCCTTTGAAGAAAATGCTGTTTTCGGCACATAACAATGATGTGCAAATTTTATGCAGAATAACTTTTGAATCGCAAATAGACTTCAAAAATGGAATGGTTTCTAACAATGGGAAGAAAAATGCAAAAACTGCTTATTAGTGAAAAAAATAGTGAAGAATTACATGTGGGATAGGAGAAATCTGCTAGTGTAACATTATCTCAAATTCAATTTTTAAAAAAATCTAAGTTTTTCATATTGAATGGATAGAGAAACGTGTACATGTGTGGATATTCTTGTCAAAAATGAACTCAAATTTTTGCTCATTCCTGCTCTGTTGTTTTCAAAGCTGGATGGGAATGTTGTGTTAGGCCTCAGTGGGGTGACAATTGTCGTGTGCTGCTACTTCGTTGCTCTCAAGAAAACACAGGGATACCTTCCATCGCATTTAATGAGGTACAGGATACTAGGTTTACTACTGTTTCATTCCAAAACATGTCTTCATCCACTGTGTCATTTTTATTACCTTTCCTCCAGGTGTCCTGCTTTCTGCTGCTCCAGAGACCAGGACAAGGAGCAATGGATTCAAGCTACAGGAAAGGAGATTCCACCTGAACCTCAGGAAGAACCTCCTAATGGTCAGAGCTGTCCGGCAGCAGAATATGCTGCCTGGGAGTGTGATGGAGTCTCCTTCTTTGGAGGTTTTTAAGCAGAGGCTGGATGGCTATCTATTGGGAGTGCTTTGAGGGTGTTCCTGCATGGCAGGGGGTTGGACTGGATGGCCCCTGGGGTCTCTTCCACCTCTACATTTCTATGATTCTATGATTAAACATTGCACAGGCATTTAGAGCCATTCTATTCCCCCATCTTTTAGTTTCTTCAGTCTCTCTTCACTGGACTGATATTCCCAGGCCATTCTCTTTGATATGCTCACTGCATTCCTAACCCTAGTAATCTAAAATCCATGCTTAGTAAATCACCTGTCCATTCCTTTCACTGCTAAGTAAACAAACTTTTCCTGGTCATGCTGCTTAAATGCTCATTTGTAACTCCAGGTAATAAATAATGCAATAAACAATGTTCAACATTGACCATTCAGTAACACATCATGTTCATACGAACCTTCTTTTACATCAATATGCATCAATAGCATATTCAGCCTATTCTACACGTATTCACACGGCATGGAGAGAATGCTACATGACATTAATATTCTAAGGGACTCACACTGCTCTAAGAATGTGATAACTGTTGTTGCCCTGATACTCATCAAACCACACACATCTGCAGCTGCAGCCACTATTCCATTTCCTTTCCCTAGCAGTGGAGACACGTGTGCCAAGATGTTCAAGACAAATGAAACAGATGTACTGCAGTGGCAGCAATACATAAGCAAAGCACAAACCAAGATGTTCAATCACTCTGAAGTTAATGAGTGCATGGAAAGTCTGCTTTCTGCATATGCAAATTTTAAATTCAGTGCCTCCAAGGGCTTTGCCAAGGAGCACTTTCTACCTGACAAACATGAAAGGTTCATATCTGAATTTTAACACTTCAGTTGAAGTAGAGGTACCATCTTAAATGAAGCCAATTCTTTATTTACCTCCCCCCAAAACACGTGCTGTTTAAATAGAGTGATTGGATTTATTAAGTCAAATGCTAGCAAGGCTAATGGCATATTAAATATTTCAACCAGGTCATAATGATCATAGAGATTAAATTATTTATCTATTCAGATTTAGACGAGGGAAAAGTGCAGTGTTGTCATAAAATCATCCCTGGCATACAGCGCTGCTGGGGAACATCAATCTCTTTAAAGTTCTTCAAAGTAAAGTTTTAATATTATAGCTTTCAAAAAGATTGTCTAGGTGATCAACTCAAAGTTTACTGCATATAAGTCTAAGTGAAATAGCTTCCCCAAACCTTGCTCTGTTTGGAGATGGAGACAATTGTATGGGGAAGGGGTGGATTATTCCTTCAACTTTCTAAACAGTTGTGGTGTATGTGGAGGGAAAGCATTCCCATAAAAATGCTTAGGAAAATTCCTTTGGAGAAGTTCTAGCATTGCTCTTATTATTGTTAATTCTTAATGGTGGATGAAGGCATCAATGGGCTAAGAGAAGATTGGAAAGAGTAGGGTCTCAGCACATTGCTTCTTTTAACAATAACACCACATTGTTTGTCCTGATTTCCACCATCTATCCCATAATTGTAGGGGTAAAATGAGGAGATCATTTCATTCAGTTAGCTCCTGGAGGGGTGGAAATTTTTGGAGGGGTGGAAATTTTGCAATGAATTGGGGAATAACCAAATACAATAAATTCTCAGGGGGTAAAAAAAATCAGAAATTTCAATACAGCTCTACTAGCAGCTCCTTTTAATTCTTTCTATCCTGTCCTGCAAGTTCAAAGTCTGTTCCAAAGCGATTGTGTGATATACTGTTTTGATAATACTACTTCATGCATTAACCACTGGCTTTGAACCAAGTTACATCCAGTTAACAAAGGCCTACATAGGATCCAAGAAGTATCTTTTGCTGATAAATCTTTGTGTGGATTGGAGAGGTGTCAACAAGTCTAGAATCCTCAAGGCCAAGAGGTTAAAAGAAAAAAGCAGGAAAAAAGCAGTCTGGTAAAGACTGATCCAAAGAGGATCTGACTCCTAGTTACCTATATAAATATAGGTATAACGTATATTTATATAAACATATATTTATATGTTAGTGGGTGGATACCATTCTTGTGGAGGCATCAGTGATTTTCGTATGTTCCCTAGCTGGTTGTCATTGCTGAAGTATTTTTAAATATAGTTTGTTTTTGAACTTTGAGAGATGTGCTCCAAGCTATACAATACAAAAGTGGATTTAATCCTTCTTACTTTAGAATAAAGCTTTCCTCTCATGTCTCTGTTAAAACTCATGATGCTTTCTTTACACAGGACACAGGGTCCATTGTCCTGTAGAGAGAGAAAAAAGTTCATTGGCTTCAGTTTTCTTGTTCCCATAGACAACAGTGGGAAGATGGTATGTAAGTAATGGGTAGGAATGAGGAACACCTGAGCTCAGAATGGAGAGAGAGAAGAATAGATTTCTGTCCATGTGTAATAAGTGCCTTTATGTAGGAAGAAAAGAATGAGCTAACTGGCAGTTTTGAGAACGCTGTGGTACCATTTGCATCCTTCAGTGTGGGGGAGGGCATTTCAGATTAGAAAATGGCTCAGAGAAAAATGATGGAGCACTTCCACCTACAGCAGCTGTTGAGCCAATCTAAATTAAAACTGTCTATCAAAGTTAAGTAAAGGTTAGAAAAAAGAAAGCACACACAAATCCACACTTATATCCTAAATATTTTGGCCTTCAGCTGAGAAGTTAATTGGAATAAGCAGTAAGATGGGTATCAGAGAGGTTGAAGGGGAAAGTGTACAAAAGAAACACTGGAGCAAGAAGTCAGGAGGCAACTAGAAGCTGAGCAGAGAGCCACCCAAATGTGGATCCTTTCTACAAATTACCTTGGTTCGTCATCTTCCAGTCACAATCCCAGCAGCACCTTTGCCAGGAAGGGAGCATGACATGAATGCTCCCCTCCAAATCTGACCAGGTCCCTGTGGAAGGAAGCATGAGGGACACACCTCTTCCTTCCACAGCACAGCTGGGCTTTTCCCCCACACTGCAATGGGGAAGGAACTGCCTCCATAGTGCTTCCAACTCATCCGCATGGCAGGTCGCAGAATCAGAGGTCATTGATGGACAAAGTCTGTCAATGATTTATTTCATGATTGTGCCAACTAGCAATGGGAGAAGGGTGGGACTACAATGACATCATGTAGAAGCATTGTTGCACTCCCACTCCTCTTGCATCCCCATGCCAATCTGTGATGGCTAAGCCAAACCATCTCAGGGGTACCAAAATGGAAGCACAGAGGAACTTGGGGGACAGCACAATGAGTTCAAGGTTGTAAATATGCCTCTCCACTGTTTCATAACAACTCTACTAGGAGGTCAGAGTCAGAGAGAATGACTAGCCAAGGCCACTCCTCTGCTTCAGGTTCTGCTCATTCCTTCTGGGATTTTGGAAGTACTTCCAAATTATTCAGAATGACATCATCGTTCTTTCTTTCAAGAGTGACTCCTTACTAGTCTTTGCCCACAGTGAAGAATGGACTATGGCAGAGTGGAGCAGCATGCACAGATTAATATTATAATATCCCAAAAGGTATGAGAGCAGCATGGTTTAGGAGTTTGAATATTGGACTACAGATCTGGAGACCAGGGTCCTAGCAAAGGCAAACCCCTCTGAACAAATCTTGCCAAGAAAACCTCGTGATAGGTTCCCCTGAGGGTCACCATAAGTTGGAAATGACAGGTAGGTACACAACAACAAATCACAAAAAGTATCTTTGGAAACTTCCTTCACTTTCAGCTTTTCACACAAGCACAAAAAGTAATACTGACTTTTCATTGTCAGCTTCAAATCTTATCTTTCTGTAAAGGAAGCAAGCAATGAAGGATCGGCCAAATAAAGTAGATTTTTTCTGTATGGTCGCTGTTGATTCAAGCCCTTGTAACTCAGCCACCATCTTCTTGTTTAGCATGACATTTGGGCAAGATAACATGTTTTTCTATATTCTTCAGCAGAGGTAATGTAATTCACTCAGAGCTGCTTCAAAAGCTACCACCTTACAAAATCAAGTAAGGGAAAGGAACCAGGAGAAACATAACTACAGGCATACCTCACTTAACAAGGCCTTTGACAAAGCAGTTCCTTTTTACAAAATCTTTTTATGCCCTCCCTAGTCTGCTTTTCCTCCTAGTCCTCTATCTAACTGGATTTTTTAAAGTAAAGACAGCATCAAGACAATGATAAAAGAAGGCTAGAGAAACACAAACTTCCAGTGTCACATTGCAGCAATCTACCTTCAGTAAAGAATGTCTTAAATCTTGAGCTGAAAAAAATTGCATTCTGCTCTAGCCACCTTACTGTAGTTGTTTGTGCCTTCCTAAAGCAGCCAAGGTAAACAGCATCCCTTGCTGAGCATGCATAAGCAGGAGAACTGAGAGAAGAGCAAAATGCAGATAAGCCTTCCTCAGCAGCTATTCCTAGCATGCTAAAGAAGCATAGATCTGTAAGTTTGGCCACCTATGTGGAAAGCATGAGGAAAATGGAGGCTCGTGAAAAAAAGAAAAAAAATCCTTGGCTGCATTTTGGAAGAAACCTTCAAGTGGTTTCTAGAAAGTTTTAAATGTTTTTGGTTTCTTCTGCAAGGCTTACAGGCCTGTTTCTTTCATTTCTCATATGCACATAAATTGTTAGGGGTTTTTTTGGGGGCGGGGGAATCCTTATTATTTCCATGTATTTTTTTTTTGAACCTCTGCTTCCAAATTTTCTGTTAAAAAAAGTAATGCTCAGGAACACATCTACCTGGTTAACCAAGGTATGCTTGTCTAAATATGTCCCTTTTGACGGTTCCCTCTAACAGTTTTGCCTCTATCGGAACCTCTCTGAGCACCTCCAGATGAGGAAAAAAAGTCTCTTGAAGTCCCAGGTTTTGTTCCTGTACAAGCTGATTTTGTGAGAATCCACACTATGTTTTTTTCATCCTGAAATATTTCCTGAGAGCTCTCAGCATTTCCACTCCACAGGTCACCTTAAAACAACTCTGTATTTTTCCAGAATGAAATGTATCTGTACTTGTCTTGTATGTTTCTACCTTGTGAGAACTAGCCAAGACAGCTGCCATCAATAAACACAGATATTGTTTCCAGGACACAGAGATCAAATGAAGGAAAGAGGAATGTTAGCCATAAAACAAAGTTCACATTAGCACCTTGACTAGAACTCCTGAATATTAATTTAAAAGACTCAGTGCAAACTGGTGCAAGTTTCTGAACTGTTACATAAAACTGGCTGTGATTAGCGGGAAAGCGAAAGGGAAGGACCCAAAGGAGAGGGGAGGAGAGAAACCCAGCATATTCCAAGAAACAGAATGAATGAAACTCAGTCCCTTTCCACACAAGGCTGATACATCGCAGTAGCATTGTATTGTCGCTTTTACATCTGCATGTTAAACTGGTTTGACATCATTCTGTCCTTTGTGGTTCCACATGAGTTGAAGTCTTAGCGTGGTTAACATCAACATTAAACTGATGTATTGTAAAAACGAAAAACTCCGATGTAAACTATCCAAACTGTTTCTGCTGCATTTTTTCCTACATGCAGAAGTGTTACATTGATCTACACCATTTGTACTAAAACATAGCAATGGTTTTGTTACTTCTGCTATGACACACCCGGTGAGGACCCCCAGATATCCTTTGATATCATTTAATTTTACCTTAGCTGGACTGGTTGCGATTACCTCATCTCACGTGTTCGCAAAGTTCTCCGGATAAGCACGGACAGAGAGCGGCCGTTAATAGTTTACATTCCATTTCTCTTTGTAGCCAGCAAACCAAAACTCACCCGAAGCTTTAGGGAACTTCCTGCCACAGACTCCTCAATAGCCACATGGCTCTCAGTCAAATTACTCTTGTGAGTTGGGCCATCAACGTCTCGGCCAAAGGTATTGTTTCTACATGGAAATCCCATCACGCTAAACCTGACCTCACCAAATCCTTTTGTCCAGCACAAAAACCTCTTTTGTTCTCCTTTGGGACTGCCATAGCCGAAAGGCACGATCTTCCCTATAAAAACCCTTCATTTCTAACCGATCCTCGGATCACCTTTGACTGCCATTCTGCCCTGCCATTGGTGTGTTTAAAGGACTCCCCTCAGTGCCCCATGCTGAGCTTTCTTCCCCAAATCTCCAACCTCTCCCCAGGACTACAGAACAGGTCGTATTGCCTCTCCTTACAACTCTCTGTCTTTTTTAAGCTAATTAGTTTATGTTCGTCTTCTGTGTTTTATTCTTAATAAAGAATTGTTTATTGTTTGGAACCACCTTGTCTAGCCACTCTCTAACTCAACGCTGTAGACATAGGGTGAAAGATCTCGCTTCGTTACCCTGCCTCTCACTAGCAAAACCAGTGCTCTGAGTTCTAATTTCCCCATCTTTGGTATTTTTAATTGGCAAAGCCAGGTGCCCCTCGCGGGACCCCCAGTTTTCAGGGTAACATTTTCTGCAAAGTTTTTTTTTTTAAAAAAATGACCAATCAGCGGTGGAGGAGTGGAGTGATGGAGGGGAATAGGAATTCCATGAGAATTGATGATGTGGAAGCTACTAACGATTTCCTCTGCTTTACTTCGATAGAAACCAGAGGGTGTGCAGATAGGAATTGGGGTAAGTCGGAGTAAAAAACACCGCTCATGACACACAGTGAAATACTCCTCCACTCTAGTGAGGAAATGTCATAAGAAGGTACAATCGAAGTGAAAATGAATCAGAAACTCTCAATACTTCCAGAGACTCCCCGCTACCACCAATCTGGAGGCACACTCCAATATTCTGTGGAACTCACTGGCAAACTGTAAGATTGTTGAAATCCAAAGGTAATTTTGGGCTCACAGCTCACATCACAGGCAAGATCCCTATTAGTCATTTATTTATTTAAATGCTTATATCCTGCCTGTATCTGGACACCTGATGGCAGGGACTTGTGCACTTATAGATTAGAAGTGAGGTGAGGAGAGCATCTTCACCACCAAAATTTTCCTCTAGTTTCTATGTTCCAATTCTTGGCAATATCTCAGTTTTGTTTTTGTTGTTTTTTTAATACAAGACTGTGGGCTAGTTTATTTCTTTCTTAGTCCTGAGAAATGGTATCTGAAATTCCAAGAATGACACACTCTGTTAAGCTTAAAAACTTGCAACTTGCAGCAAAGTCTCTAATCAAAGAGCATCAGGATATATGCATGCAACTCTTCGTACCAAAGGAGCAGCTCTCCCCTCTGAAATGAATCAACCTCTCAGGAAGTGAATTACATATCAGAGAGAAGTTTGATAAGGCTTCCTGAAGTAATTCTCCAGGGTCCTCCAGATTAAAATGTCTGCACATAAAATATCAGGGAATGGTATGACTATTTATCTTCACATAAGAAGAAAGTTCAGTAGAGGAAACAGAAAGAGGCCATACCAATGACACTCTACGTACTCCCCCCGCCACACACACACACACACACCATTTTAGGGTATGACTTTGCAATTTAAATGAACACTTGAATTGTGATGAATTGCAGAGGTATAAATGCCATCTTTTATTTGAGCTCCACTTTCCAAGTGACACCTGCTATACACTATATGATCCAAGCAGAGACTGATGAAACACCAGATACCATAAATTAATTGCACAGGCATGACCTTTAAAAAGGAAAGAAAGAAACTTTTTCATACTTATCCTCATCCAGGCTGTTACCATCTCCACTATTTTGTCTACCAGTGATTCTAGGGTTGCTATGATGGGCAAACTGTATCCCCATTTTAATTTTACTTTACTTTAGTTGTTTTAAATAAACAAAGTATTGGAAATTGGATGTTAAATGAGATTCATTATTTTCTTTTTTTAATGTATGTCCCGTTTTTATTACAGCAAATATTAAGTATGGAATCAAAGCTAAAGCATGTTGTGTTTCTAACCATGTTCTCAATTGATCAGTTTTTATGGTTTGATTATGATCAGAAAGACAATATTATGAGTCAGAGCTAGCATCCACACACGCACTCCAGTTCAGCAACAAACCAGCTTACATGCCAGAGGTCTGGATGAACTAGTAGGCTTGCTTGTTATTTTTATGCCCAGCATCCATCTCACAAACTATGTCCTTTAAAGTCAGTGTACTGGATGTTTAAGAAATTGAGTCAACAGATACAGAAAACCTGGAATCTGGATTTCCTTGTGGCTGTGACCAAACTGAGCAAGGCCACAGTCTAGAATGATGTCATGGGTCTACTAATTTCAGTGAGTCGTGCAATAGCAGAGTACTAGATAAAGCTTGAAAAGGTTGCCTTTTTGGACTATAACTGGTACAATTCTTGGCCCTGCTATCTAAGGTTTGCAGGGCAACACAAAACATTGCCTTGTGCAAAATTCTTTCCTACAGGTCAATACAGTTAACAAGAGTGCATACTCTCCAACATTTCATTGGTAAAAACTGGGATATGAGTGACCAAACAAGATCAGAGTCCAACCAAGATGGCAAATGTAATTAATAAGACAGAACACACATGTGAGAAGAAGCTACAGCAGTTTGCTTTTTTCTGAGCCTATTGCGAAGGGCAAAATTCTTCCCCTTCCTCTCCTCTATCCCTTGGTAGGTTAACTGAGTGCAAGCTACTTTTGCACTTTAAACTTTGATGAAGGAATAGAGGGCATGCTGATCAAATTTGCAGATAACACCAAATTGAGAGGGGTTGCTAATATGCCAGAGGACAGGATCAGAATCCAAAATGATCTTGACAGATTGGAGAGCTGGGTCGAAGCTAACAAAATGAATTTCAACAGACAGAAATGTAAGGTCCTACACTTAGGTAGAAAAAAAAATTGGAATGCACAAATATAGGATGGGGGGCACGTGGCTGGATAGCAGTACATGTGAAAGGGATCTAGGAATCTAGACCACAAGCTGAACATGAGTCAGCAGTGTGATGCAGCAGCCCAGAAAGCCAATGCAATTCTTGGTTGCATCAATAGGAGCATGGTGTCTAGATCAAGGGAGGTAATGGTATCACTCTATTCTGCTTTGGTTAGACCTCATCTGGAATACTGTATCCAGTTCTGGGCACCTCAGTTCAAGAAGGATATCAATAAGCTGGAAGATGTCCAGAAGAAGGTGACCAAAATGGTGAAGGGTCTAGAAGTCATGCCCTCTGAGAAGCAGCTTAGGGAGCTGGGTATGTTTAGTCTGCAGAAGAGAAGGTTAAGAGGGGACATGATAGCCATGTTTAAATATTTAAAGGGATGTCATGTTGAGGAGGGAGCAGGTTTGTTTTCTGCTGCTCCAGAGACCAGGACAAGGAGCAATGGATTCAAGCTGCAGGAAAGGAGATTCCACTTGAACCTCAGGAAGAACTTCCTGATTGTCAGAGCTGTCCAGCAGTGGAATATGCCTCAATGGACTATGGTGGAGTCTCCTTCTTTAGAGGTTTTTAAGCAGAGGCTGGATGGGCATCTGTTGGGCATGCTTTGATGGGTGTTCCTGCATAACAGGGGGTTGGACTGGATGACCCCTGTGATCTCTTCCAACTCTTTGATTCCATGATTCTATGAACTCAGCTTGCAGCAACTGATGAGGACAAAGGGGTAAAATAGGGGGAGAGAGAAAGAAGGACATTTTAAAATCAGCTGAGAAAGTGGGATGGTAGAGGTTTAATTGAGATTGTCCCAGCCAAACTGGGATAGCTGGAGGAGACGGGATTGTCTACCTCCTCAAATACAGAGAAAGGCCTGGGATGAATACTTCAGCTCAGCACTGCTTTTATCTCTGAGCTCCAAGGGAGAGGGGCAGAATAAAAATACAACAGTCTAGAGAAATAAAAAAGAGTGTTATTAAATGGGTGTCACTGAAGGCCTGAAGGCACTGGCAGATCAACAGCCTGCTAAACAGAATAAGCTCTAATTTATACAAGAATCTGTGATCAAACATGAGGAGCTAATGTTAAGCAGCTGTAAAAATACAAAAAGGGGAAAAACTAATTAACAATAAATCAGGCTGTACTCATTATGCTTTTGAACTTTCCCTTTTCACTGCAGTGTACCAAAAATACCAGCAAATTCACAACAGGACAATAATTTATTAAATTGCCCCCAAATCAGGAAGCCAGTATTTGCATGTATGTTATGAAGCATCTGATGTATAAAGGGGAAATGGCAGATACAACAGTAGAAATGATAGTGTAGTCAGTTAACAGAGGCAAAACGGTGCAAGATTTGGAAGCTGGCTTTCACAAATGGATCCATATTGCTTCCAAATGTGTGAGGTCTGTGAAAGACAGTAGCATATGCCATATGTAAGGAGCAATGCGTAAAAATTAGGTGGTATGTAAATTAAATTATGTTTAAAATAATATTTAAATTAAGTGATACTTAAAATAGCAGAATTCCCGCTGAAATTAAGTAGTCTGTTTCAGGACAGGTAGAGAGTGATGCCCCTGTTCCACAAATTATTTAGTCTTGGAGTTCAGAATGACCTCCATGAGAATGAGCAAGACTCAGGCCATTTCCCCACTACACTGTTCTAGTGCTATTATTCCACTTTCAACCTCCTCTGGAATTCTGAGGTTTGTAGTTTACCGAGGGCAAAGAGCTCTCTGGCTGAGAATTCTAAATACCCCTCCCTAAACTGCAAACCCCAGGATTCCATAGGATGTTGAAACTGGAACAATAGCACTAGAGCAGTGTAGGGCGGAAATGGCCCCAGTAGTGTATCTCAGTATCCAACATTAGCAGAATTGGGACTTTCTTCTGTTCCTTTTCTTGCTGCAGCCCTCTGTAATCCTGCTTCAAAACAATTTCCTAGTACTTCCAAACAGCTGTTTTGGGTGTATGGAGTAGGTGATTCAGGAGGAAAGCCACCAGTGTGGCATAGAATTGAAAATTCATTCAAAGAAGGTAAAAATCAACAAAACAGTATACCTTGAAAAGCTCATTTCATTTAATTCCTAAAAGCCAATTAGAATAGATAAGTTTTCACTTGCTAGAATAAGGAGGGAGACATCTCAGCCTGCCTAGAAGGGAATTCCAAAGCCAGAGAGTAGCTACTGGGAATTCCTTCTTCCCACCAAATGTGTCTGGCAAAGTGGCCTGAGGAGGGGTACTGAGAAGAAGAAGTACCTATCCAAGTACAGGATTTGAAATAATCCCTAGGAAGGAATCCTGAAGTAATGTTTGTTAACTCATCTTTACTGAAAAATGTGAGTAATAGTAGAGTATTTCATGAACAGAGTAGTTAGCATTTGCCAGCAGAAGGTGAGCAACAACCAGTCCCTTGCTCAACCCAAGATTCTAGCAGAGAAATAAAACAGCCTTAGCCCACTTTGTAAAAACTTATAAGGTAAGTTTACTTACAAATACTAAAAATTTCTTAACATCCGGTGAGAGGCATCCTGTGAAAGAAAGATTGAGAGTGTGTGTATGTGGTGTGTGTGTGAGAGAGAGAGAGACGAAGAACAAACTTACCATGTTGGGAAGACAACATAAAGACCAACAGGTTGCAGCACCCCCAGTAACTGAACAGATGTGAGGGATGATGGATGACCAGGTTGGGGATATTCCAGTGGAGTATGTGAACTTGCAGGAGATGGGATCAGAATGAGAAGGCGATGTCCTGCCTCTACATAGAGACATAGACTTGTAATTGAGTTGGAGGCAGGGGCAGCCTTGCCCAAAAGCAGGCTGTATTTTATGTTCCCCAGGGAAATGGAAGTATCAAGAGAATTTTATAAAAACCTCCAGCGCAGGCTCATAGGGCTGGCCCAATCATCAGTAGCAGCTCTGGTGTTCTTTAAATAAAAGAAGAATGGGTCACTGAGATTGGCAACTGCATGTCCAAGCAGTACCCCCTTCTGCTAATAAAAAACCTTCTGGCACAAAGATCTGCTGGCACAAGTCTTTACCAAGTTAGATTTAAGGGATGCATACTATTAGTTGCACATATGGGAGGGGAATGAGTGGAAAACCACGTTCAACACCCCATTGGAGGCCGCTGAGTACCTTATAATGCCCTTTGGGTTAAGTGAGGCACCAGGTGTGTTCATGAAGCTCATAAATGAGGTGTTGCATGAACACCCATACAAGAGGGTGCTGGTTTACCTGGACAATGTATTGATATACAGCTACACGTAAGAAAAAACATGTGGCTTTGGTTAGGCAGGTATTGAAGAAATGATTCATGTATGTGAAACTGCCAAAATGTGAATTTCATACTGACAAACTTGATTGTTGGGGCTGTTGCATGTCTAGTCAGGGAAGAGAGATGGATCTAATCAAGGTTCAGAGAGTAATAGGTGGGGAACCTTGACAGACAGCTATTAAGTTTTTTGGGGTTTGGAACTTCTACGGACAATTCATCCCAAACGTTGTCCAAGTGGCACTGTCCTGACTGACCCTTTTTAAAAAAGGGGCAGCCGCCAGCACTCAGCCCCATAAGCTGAAACCCAGCACAACATCAATTGGACTCCAGAGCGTCAGCAGGCTTTTGAAGAGTTAAAGAGGATATTAACTTCTAAACCCATTCTAAAGCACCCTGACCAATGAACAGGGAAAAAAGTGAATACATGCTATTCTCAAACACTTAGAGAGACATGAAAAGTAGCAGCTACTGAATATAAGCATGCTAGGGTTGCTACCTCTTCTATTCTTGGTATGTTTTGGAGCTGCCCTTCTCTTTCTTGTATGAAAGAAAGCAATTCAAAGAAATTCTTATTTCAAGCAGTTCTTCTACCCACTCATAGCTCCTCTTCATGTGAAGTGCCACTGTTAGGTTAATAGCACAATTTTACATTATCTTTCTAGATGTGGAAGGTGGAGTGATCTTTTAGATATTCATGCATATAAAGAATTTCACCACTGCAGATATCTAGTACTTAGGGGTTGTTGTTTTTTTAATGTATAACCTTTTTGGTAAATCTGAAATGGAACCATTTTGACAGGTTATTAAAATACCTCATGATTACTCTTGGCATTGATGAAAAGTGGATGCCAAAGAAGGTGAACAATGAATTTTTGTCAGTGGACACACCATTTTGAGAAAGCAGCACCACTAGGATCTCCCTTTTAATATTTGCATGTATGTGCCTCAAATATGCTGATGAAATCTATCTGTCTATCTATTATGAGGTGGCCCCCAGGTCTTCTGAAGGTCTTCCTTACCATTAAAGATCTGCATAGGAAGAAGACACTCTCCTCTTTGATACAAATCTTTGCTTGTGGAAATTCTACTTCATATGAAACTTCATGTAATTCTGTCTTTTACAGGTTTACTTAGTGGTATTGTGGCAGACCTCAGTTGTGAAATGGGGCCGAGTGCACCAGTGAAGATGCAGAAGCTTACCAGCTTGGAATAATGAGGCCACAGCTATCTTGTTTCAGCTGAGAAAGGTTGGCTTGACACTGGACATGGATCCCAATGTCAGGGAATTTGTTAATCAGCCAATAGAACTACCACCACACAGCTTGATGACTGAAGGGAACCAGAATCCCACATGAGAGAAAGACATTGCATGGTTCCTCTATCACCTAGGACTTAGGTCAAGCTACAGTCAAAGATGGATATGTCTCTGACTACCTTAACCCAAAGGCTGCCCATTAGCAGTGGATGATGGGTGTGCAGTCCTATATCCCCCAAATTTTATCACTTTCAAAGTCCAACCTGTCAAAACTGGGACAATACAATATCAAATGTTCCTTCAATAATTCCAGCAATTGTGATCTCAACAGAGTGTCTGCATCCAAACTTCATTTTGTGAGAGGGAGGGAGAGGAAGCCACTCCAAATTCAAATGAGGGATCTTTCTTTGGGAAAATGGCTTCATGCCAAACAAGCAGACCAGACTGAAGACTTTGTTGATCAAGTCACCTTGTATGTCCTTGCCCAGCTATTCATATCATTTCCCATGGGCCTTTGAAATTTCAAGGGCTTCTGGGAGGAAGAAGTGTGTTGTGTGGCACAATGCGAACACTGCTGCACTCACTACCCTTGCCACTTAAGTGCAAATGTGGAGTACCTGTGATTGGAATTTTTCCCCAGTGATGGGCCAGTGTGAATGTGTTCAAACTCAGTGAAAAACACAAGTGTCCATACTTGTATAAACACATTGGGGGAATGCCAGAAAATGTTGAATACGTCAAAGCTCAACAATGTTAGCAAAATATTTTTTAAATAATTCTCACCAATTTTCTACATTTGTTGCTTAGGCCGATTCTGCTCTACATTGTTATGTGTGCAGACATAGCCTTAGTTACCTTTGCATAAATAAGTAATGTCTTTTTGATGTAACCCCCCAGCAAATCTTAAGAGCCAGCAGTTGGATTGGATTCACGAGGTCTGTTCAGCTTCCATTAAGAATATGAGGCAGATGCCATTTCTACCTCCCTTCTGCAAATAGGCAAGGCTGCAACAAGGACTTATGAAAGGGATCCTGCTTCTGATTGACATATCTTCGCTTGGTGGCATGTGGGAGAGGGCATAGAAGCACTATCCTCATTGATTGGAAGCTGAACAGATCTTCTTCACCTAACCAAACTGCTGGCTCTTTAAGCTGGTTAGCCTGGCATTTGCTAAGACTCTTTTCACCACATATGTGGTACCTACTTTTGTCCTACAGATATTTAGAATCCAACTGGGAAGTTCAGATTTACATGGCCTGTGTCATTTAACAAGGTTTAGATGTTAAACAAAGGGGAGCATACATATAAGTTACAATGCAGCATTTTAGGCTACAGATCTTTGGGCAATCTCATGCAATTTACTGATCATCCCTTTTAAACTCAATTCGCTGCATAACGCATGTCCCTTTCTAATACCTTGCCTCAGATGTCTGTCTTCCAGCAGAATGTCAATTGGCACTTCTAGTAGAGTTGAGCCATAAGGGAAGAAGGCTCAGCAGCTTTTGAACTCTAATGATTGACTTCTTGAACTGTGATGGCTGAGTGTTGAGGCACTTGACAATTTATGGGCATAATGAACATCTGTCAGCTTTAAAAGCAGCCAGAGGTAGAGGATTCTTGCTTATCACATGTTGTGGTTGGAGGTGAACAGTTGAGGAGAAAGAAGTCATATATTATTAACAGTTTGGCATCTTTTTAATGACTGTGTGATGAAACAGTATTGAGGATTGAATAGTAGAGTAGTACTGCATGGTTGTAGAGGAAAGGGAGTTTATATGGATGCTTTAGAAGTTCAGGTTTTAGGGTTTTCTTTCTTTCTTTCTTTCTTTCTTTCTTTCTTTCTTTCTTTCTTTGGTAGGTTCTATGTCAGAAAAATCCATCTATCCAGCCTTTCAGAGATTCTCAGATTGGAATCTTTTCAGCTACTCATTTTCACAGTTCTCCCAATGCATTACTGCAGAATTCACATGCCTTCACATTCCTCATCTCCATATCAAAATATGGATTTTTGACTTTCAGTTGCTGCTGTCATAATTATTAACACCATTTCTGTCTCTGCATATGAATAAAGCTATGATTTTATGGTTGGAATTCTGTTAAGGACGCTCACAGGTTCATGTTTCCCTCCAATGTGCAAATGTCCTTTTTCAGGTGCTGTTGGAGTTGGTTCTCCCCTCTTCTCTCTACCACACACAAAGCCCCCACCCCCATTTAATGAAAAGTCTCCTTGCTCATTCCATGCTTCATAATGAGCAGGACAGATCTATGAAGCTTCAGGTTATCTCCTCATAGCCATATGTGAAATCGTGACCTCAAGTGTTGAGATCTACCAAGGTCCTCCAGTGATCTCAGTGCAGCTGTAATCATTCGGTGTTAGATTATGGGGGTGCAGACTTACATTTTTCTGAGTTTTCCTGCTATCCATGAAGCACAGAATGATAATGTGGGGTAACTTTGTGGAATTTTCAATAAGGGAGGGTATGTGGCTCACTGTAACAAGGGTCCACATGTAGGCCATTTCCACACTACACTGTTATAGTGCTGTTATTCCACTTCCAACATCCTATGGAATCCTGGGGTTTGCAGTTTAGGGAGTCTCACCCAAAGAGCTCTTTGGCCTCAGTAAACTACAAACCCCAGAATTCCACAGGATGGTGAAAGTGGAATAGCAGCACTAGAACAGTGTAGTACAGAAAGGCCTGTAGGTATTTACACTACACAGAGGGGATATTGGCCAAAGATTGTTTAAACCTAAGGACACGCTTTAAAAAGCCCATTTCATTATCATTTCCAGTGGCCAAATTACTTCAATATCAAAATAGTGTTACCTATCAGGCTGGCCGAATCCCAAATTTTGAATCAAAATAGATTAATCCGTGCCAATCCATATTGTGCTAAAATAATATCAGTCTAGTGGGGTCCAAAGTACGTCTGAGTTGTTCTCAATTGCTTTGAGCCAGTTTGTGGCCCTTTATGCACCTTACCTTTTCGCAGAGGTGGGGGGGTGGTCGCATGAGCAGCCTCTTGCGCAAGGTGCTCACTTCGCTTCTGCTCCCTCACCGCAGCTGGCTTGCTGGTTGCCCCAACGCCCCGCTCCTTCCTACCACAGTGCAACCTGGGAACTGCGGGTAGCGCTGGGGCAGGAAGTGCAACCGGCCTGGCTCCCAATGCACCACACACCAGGTAAGTGTGTGTGGGCCCCACAAGCATTGCTCGACTGCGCACCGTTTTCGGCTTTAAGCTGAAAATGAAAAGGTGTGTGTGCGGTCCACTTTAGGCTCTTGAGTGTCGCATAAATGGGAGTGTGTCGTTTGGACCGCTCCTCCCATTTACGTGATGCTCAAGGGGCCGTTTCGCTTTAGAAAAGGCGTGTGAAAAGGGCCTGTGGTTTGGAAGATAAAAGAAAGTCAAACAATGTGCCCCCAATATGTTTCAAACTGTGGAGAGAAGAGGAAAAAGAAGAAAAGAGCTAGATTATTACCCCCCTATTTTTTAATGTGGGGCAAGAACAGTCATACTGTTTGTGAAGAGAATGGTTGAAGAATATTCTTTCGTTGTTTTGCTAGTTCTCATTGAGCAGAAGGAGCATTTTTGAGCATATGTTGGAAACACTTGGTGGTAGTTCTCTGCTTTCTGTGAGGTATAGATCAATATAACACATTTAATAAAATTATCTCCAAAGTTCATGTCTGCTATTTGCTAAATTTCTTCCTGAAGGAAGCAGTGAGTAATTTGAGCAATTTCCTTCTCGCTAGATGAAAGTCTTCAAAAATTGTTTAGTTTTCAAAGATGACTTGCAATTTTGGGCTTTATTAACCACAAAATTAATACATAGTGTTTTGCACAGAAAAAAAAATCTAGGAAGGAAACAACATTTTCCACACCGAAATATTATTTTCTGCATAAAAAGTTAGTTTCTGTACAGAAAAATGTCATTTCCTGTGCACAAAATATGTTCTGTGCAAATCAACCATGTGGAAATTTTGCATAGCATAGGTCCCAAATTACAAAAACTCTCTTCAGTCCAGGATTCTTCTTTTCAGAGTTTCTTGATACTCAAGAAACACATTTTTGACCAGTCTTTGAATATTTTTGAATATCCTTTCTGTCTCTATATTTGTTGGTCTTTGAGTGAACCCCTGTATTGGTTTCAATATTACTAAGTGACACTTATGCTGCTTCATCCCATCCCCAGTTTTAGTCCCATGTGTTTTTGTTTTATTTTGTTCAGGTTTGCTTTTAATTTCAGTCTGTGTGGATTATATATGTTTTATTTTTTTTAAAAAAATTGTCTAATATTTACTCATCTGTATTATGTGTGTTAGTCACAAATACAGACTTAGGCCATTTCCACGTGACATCACTACAATGCTATCACAGCAAGTTGTTACCAGTCTTACGCACAACAATGCTGCTATCCAGCTGCTACCTCATCACCAAATCACTATATTATATTTCCAGAAAACAATCCATTAAGATCCTCCTATAGTGCTTCAATCCTATCAGCCATCAGGCCTTTTCCGCACTTTGATTTAGCGACGGGGCAGAGCGTCCTCCAGCGAGGACATTTGCACTTAGGGGTGGACTGGGTCTGGACTACTTTATGTATGTCTGGACTTCAGCCCGCTCCAGAACGCCCAGAACTGGTGGTTCACCGTGCTATTGAAAGACCGCTTAAAAGAGGTCTTTCAATAGCACAGTGCGCCCCAGTCTGTCACTGCGCTAATGTGTAGATTTGCAGGCTCGTGCCAGCGCAAGGCTGAAAATCTTCCGGGGGCAGGCTTTAGGCTGGCGAGTTTCTCCGGTTGGTGGAGAGCCTCCATCAACTGGAAAGCGCCATTTTCGTCCCCGGAGAAGAGTGTATCGTGGGCACGCACTGCTCCGGATCAGCCTGGATCAGCAGAGAGAGCACGCCAGCCCGGTAAGTATCAGAATACCTCGTTTTCCCTGCAAAATGCAAAAAAGCCCATAGTGTGGCACCATCATAGTGCTCGATATTACTTCCTGTTATGGCAGATCCACCAGTGGGCAGACTGTGGGCATGCCCAGTTCATCCCTCCCTTGGTGACTTCCATGGCGTGGTAACTTTCGATCACCTCTCTCTGTTTTAAATGTCTTTGTGTCAAAACTTATTATTTTTTAATACGTTTTTAAACAGTATAGGGAAAAAATGCAATAGTGTACTGGCACATCATGCTGTTGCAACATGGTTGTGCTAGTACTGCTTCCCCCCACCAAAAATAAATCACCATCCAACCAGTGGGAGTAGGACGGTCTGGAGGCAGGTAAGGGGAGTGGTCAAGGGATGCTGTAGTGTGGAAGGAACACCAGTGACAATACCACTACCCATCTGCTTAAGGGAGAAGGGTGTGGAAAATAGTGTCCCTAACCCAATGGCATTGCACAAATGGTAATGCCGCCATTATAACGGTGTAACACGTTAATGGCTGCTAGTGCATCACATATATGAGAACGATAGTACCATTGTGAGGAAAAGCAGCATAGCAAATGATAAAAATATTAAAAGAGATGTTAATGGAGGCTACGACAGGAGTCTCTAGATCTACCTTTCTTAAATTTTGAGGATTTAACACCCTCTGAAGGGGCTGTCATGTTTCCAAATGGCATACACTTTATGAGAGGAAAGAAATGTGGTCATTTTTTCCTCTCCAAATGGAAATCACTGAACAGCACAAATGTTCAGATTTTGAAGTTTCAATTCAACTTTGGGTATGAATCAAATTTCATCTGGTCCAAATTGGTTTGGGCAAAATTTCTAAATTGGGTCCTGAGCTGAATCAGGGACTCTTGCTCAGCTCTTTTTTTCATGAGTCCATTCATTCCCTGAAAAAAATGTGGGAGAATATGGGATCTTTAGGGAGGAAACGGAATAACAGTAGGGTGTTGGGTAGGTTTTCCTTTAAATATGAGGTAAGTTGTTTTTAAAGTTTTATGCCATTATCTTGTCAGTCCTAAGAGTTTTTAATTTTGAATAATAATAAAAAGGAACAAATATTATTATGCATTGCATCCAACATTATAATGTGTAATGACAATTAATTAATTTATAGTCAACTAAAGAGTAATGGGTATAAAATACTTTTCAAAAAATGCTTCTAAGCTCTGGGGAACATGGTATTGAAGGGAAGAAGCAAGCAGACAAGCAAACAAAATTTCCTAGAATCATAGAAGTGGATGGGATCACAGCAGTCATTTTGTCCAACTTCCTAATATTTAGGTAGAATCCTTTTTCTTGTAATTTGAATCTATTGATTTATGTTCTTGTTTGCCCCTATAAACTATGGAATGTCTTACATACATTTTCACAGATGGACAGATGTCCTGGGAATGCAGTATTAGGGCTATTTGGTTTGGCCTTGCAAGAAACAAGATCAAAATAAACCTTCTAGGTGAAACATCTCTGGGATTCTTACAAAGGAACACATATAGATTATAATTAATAAACCCTGACTTCTGGCCAATTAACCTGTAGCTGAGAGGCAATACATGAGCATAATGCCATATATTGTGTTCAAAAGTTTATTTAGCACCGAGCTCTGGTAGGCAGGTGGACTGGTTTAGACCATAGAAATAATTCTATCTGTGACCCTGGAAGTCTCATTTATGCTCAAGTAAATGCATTTTTCTGTTTAAAAAGGGAGAAAGTCAAGTCAATTAACATTCATAAATGCAAGCTGTTTAATGTGCTTGTTTATCAATTAGAAAAAAAATCACATGCTCTAAAAAGCAAGCATATATATATATATATATAGTGAGCTAGCACATGAAAAAGCAAGCAGCCACATTCATCTTCAAAAATATTTCCACCAGGCAAATTAATAGACATAATAAGGTAAATGGATGCAATCGACAAATCCAATTTAGTGAGTCCAAATTAGCACCTAGTTGAAGTTCGCTTAAAGAAAAGCAAATGGGTTAACCTTAAATTAAGTAAATTTTATTATTCAATTAGCTAGCACAGTGTGCAGCAACAACAAAAGATTAGGCCAATAAAGAGCAATGGCATGTGACAAACAAGGTGAACATTTTTCTCCTCTTTTAAATTACTGGGTTCAGAGACAAGATTTGTTAATAAGACAAATTTAGGGCATTGGAATTGAGTTCCTGGAGGTGCCTGAAGGACCATCAACTTTCATATGCGTTCTCTGAGATGGGGCACAACCTCTTTGGACTGTTTCAGAGAAGAGGGATCACCTGTAGATATAATAATGGAGCAGGACAATCCCTTTGCATTTGGGGAAAGGGGGGAAACTGTTATCAGATTCAGTTTAGGAAAGCTGATCCAAAGTCTAGGGACTAGGAGAAAAAAAAAGATCTGGAAACATTTTTTACCTATATCTGCAACCTATCTAAAGTAATAACTTAGAATGTAGAAGAGTGACAATGTAGAAAGACCAGCTACTAAGCATAAGTTTTGAAGACACTGTTTTGAGAATCTCTGCAGGATGATTTTAAAATTATAATCCCTTGAAAAAGAACCAGCATGGTGTAGTGGTTTGAGAATTGGGCTATGACCCTGCAGACTAGGATTCAATTGCCCACTCAGCCATAGAAACCCACTGGGTAGCCTTGGACACATCATACACCCTCAGTCCAAGAAAAAACCCCTGATAAGTTCGTAGAATCATAGAGTTGTAAGAGACCCCAGGGGCCATTAAGTCCAACCCCCTGCTACGCAGGAACACACATCAAAGCATTCCCAACAGATGGCCATCCAGCCTCTGCTTAAAAACCTCCAGAGAAGGAGGCTGTACCACACTCCGAGGCAGCATATTCCACTGCCAGACAGCTCTGACCATCAGGAAGTTCTTCCTGAGGTTCAAGTGGAATCTTCTTTCCTGCAGCTTGAATCTGTTGCTCCTTGTCCTGGTCTCTGGAGCGGCAGAGAACAAGCCTGCTCCCTTCTTAACATGGCATCCCTTCAAATATTTAAACATGGCTATCATGCCCCCTCTTAACCTTCTCTTCTGCAGAGTAAACATACCCAGCTCCCTAAGCCATTCCTCATAGGGCGTGGCTTCCAGACCCTTCACCATTTTGGTCGCCCTCCTCTGGACACGTTCCAGCTTTGTCAATATCCTTCTTGAACTGAGGTGCCCAGAACTGGACACAGTATTCCAAATGAGGCCTAACCAAGTTCACCTGAGGGTCACTATAAGTTAGAAACAACTTGAAAGCAAAGAACAACTATAATCCCTTGTAAAAATATTTTCAGGTTGAATTGCAATGAGCTATTTTCAATAATAAAATCACCTTTTTTTCTACTTCCCAAGACTTTGTCTCTTTTCTGCATCAGTGTGGTATGCAGGCGCAATGATGGGCCATTGACGGGGAAAACCTGGCAATGATTTGCTCTGTGATTGCACCACCTGGGGACAGGAGAAGGATGGGACTGTGATGACATCATGCATAATCGTCATCACAGTCCTATCCTTTTCCCATTCCCATTGTGGAAAAACAACGTCCATCAGAAAGAGTCTTTATGACTTCAACACATGTTCTAATAGAAGCAATATTATTCAGGCATGTTTGAGAGCAAGGAGAGAAACTAGTATGCAAGCATCTACATAACTGTCTTTACACGTCTTTTTTCTTCTTCCCATTCCCTGTGGGTTGCTCACATTCATGTATGTTTTCAGTGTGGTTTGATTTTAAGTGAAGAAAATCTGACAGTGGAAGTTTCTGATTAGTTAAAATCATAACATCACCAGCATCCGGCTCCTCATCCTTGCAGTTCATTGCCAACCATTATGCTAACAGATGGGTGTGAATTTTATTTCAATTCATTTTAAAATAAGAATTTATCAAATGCTATACATTTGCTCATATTTGGGGTGGAAAAACAACAAGCTCTGCTTAAAATAATTTGAATGTGAGCTAAAATAAAACTGGCAATAAAACTGGCAGATTTGTCCATCTTGGCCAGGGCAAGCAACTGTGGCTTTCCAGATGTTTCTGGTATGTAATTACCATTAGCCTCAGCCAACATTGCTAGGACTGGCTAGAATAATTCTACATACCAAATGAGGAAGGATTTTTGCTTTGGACCATTTTTTTTAAAAAAGAATTACCTTAAAGGTTGCCACATTTGGAATGGTAAAAAAAATGAGATTTTTAAATATAGACTGTAGAAGAAGCAGAATGGATAGATTCCACTCCTTGCCACCATTTGTGTTTTTCTTAAGTAAAAGAAATATGTAGAATATGATATATATAATGGAATTCCATATCTTGTCCATAGATCCCCCTTAAAACTCCCTTACTTGCACATTAAACCAGAGTCCACACTTCTAAACACCCCATACCTTTCCCAGATGAGAGTGAGTACACTTTGCCTAGTTATTCATACTCATCTCTCTGTCAGACTAAAATAAAATAATCCATGTTATGTGTTTGTTATGTGCCTTCAAGTCATCTCTGACCTATGGAAACCCTAAGGTGAGCCTGTCACAGAGTCTTGTGGGGCTGAGAGTGTGTGATGCACCAAAAGTCACTCAGTGGGTTTCCGTGACTGAGCAGGGAAATGAACCCTAGTCTCCAAGGTCATAGTTCAGTGCTCAGACCACTATACAACACTGTCTCCAAAAAATCACCCTGGCCATCACTAAATTCCCCCTGTCCCAATTTGTCATGCCCTGTTTCTTGAACATGGACTCTGATTTAGAGTCTGAAACAAGGGACATGCCAGAGGCTGAAAGAGCAGGCATGCCATGACCTGCTGTACAGGAGGAGGTTACAGTACCACAAACAGAACCGGGTACAGTGCCAGCTCCAGCAGAGAGTCCTGCCCCTTCATAAAAAGAAGATAACTTACCTAAGTCTGCCTTTGCTGAGCACAGACAACAAAAAGAGAGCCTATGCTAATCACAGACAATTTATAGCTGACAGCAATTACTTAGGTAGCAGCTGTGTTAGGCTGCTGACCTATATACATGCTGCCCTTCGCCTTCAGGAGTTGTCAGAGCTTATTTGACCTCCTTGACTGTTGGACATCTTGCTGAACTCCATACCTGACCTTGGATTATACTGACTCACTTTAGACTTATTTGCATTGCCTTGGAATTCTGTTGGACTTTATTTATGATCTTGTGCTTACTGAATAAAAGTAAGTAATGACCTGTGAGCTATTCAGTTTGTTTGTTTGGGTTATTAGCTCTGCCACCCTGACTGAGATAGGACATGATCCAGGAAAAGCAGAAACTAGGAGAAAATGCTCCTGGCAAAAACCATTACTAACAATGGTCCCAGGTGCACACAAGAAACAAAATGGTGGGCATTTTGAAGGGAATTGTTAGCACTGAAAGTCTGCTTTCAGCAATCCCATCCTCTCTAACTGGTGGAAATTAAAGAAGGCTGGAGGCCAGTGAAGAAAAGATTCAAAGCCTTGCCACACCCATATCCAACTGAGGGTGTGTGCATGTGCATATCAGCACCAACACATCATGGCTCTCCTCTGCAGATGGACAAAGCTATAAACTTTGTCCATCTGCAGGAAGTTGCTAGTTGCTAAGTACTTATCTACTTGTCATATGAAGTTCAACCTGTGGTTTAATAAATGGTCATAACTGTTTTTCAATGTTGCATTTTAATTTGGCCTGCCTGATCTTGCCTTCTGGAAGAAAAAAATCTCATAGAAAACCTGAACCACTTAGTCACATTTTCCTTATATGTCAGTCTCTCCCCTTGCTCAGTATTTTGGACTGGGGTGATTTTCCATGCACTCAAATGAACCTGTTGTTTGAGAAGTGACAGGGAGAAGGAGCTGTCTCCTTTAAAGCTATTTGAAAGAAATAAAATCTCTAGAACAAACTCAGCTCTTGCAACAATAGAGTATAGCATCGAAGAGTCAGAGCTTAATCTATTAGACTTGAAATATCTGGGGACTAACAATTAATGCTTTCGTGTCAAAGGTGTTATGGGGCAGAGCAGATTTGTACAGCTGGGGTTTCTTTTCCTAGTATGCAAGAGCAATTATCTTTGCCCTTGGGCCACTGCTTTGGGATTACAGCTATCCCGCAACATAGATTAATAAATGCCAGTAGGTATCATTTTGCCTCAGGTCTTGGATGTTCAACAATCCATCATACTATCCAGGGAAGGCACTATATTTCTCCTGAGTGCATCCCTGCAGTCAAGCATTTAAAAGAGTGCAGACCTACAGCTTAGCTACAATCTACCTCCTCTCCCCACTATTTTCAAAACAATTTCTCCTCGTGGGTTGGCTAAAATATTTTTAGGATTCATCTGCAGCTAACTGAATTGAGCCAACTGGAATAGAACACCTATGTCTTATGCCAAAACAAGGCCATGCTTTCATAGCACAAATTCTATACTCTTATTGTACAGCAACACTTTTGATAAAAATAACAGTCCATTTCATTGTACCAAAGCACAATAATTTGCACGGATTTCAAAACCATAGATTTGTGCATTAAGTCTCTCCAGAAATATATTAACGCACATTTTCTTTACATTTTTAAAATTCAGGCTTTTGGATTTTAGATTCAGCCATCTTTAAAACTTCAAATCCAACCATTGTGGTTGGATTACTCTAATGCATTCTACAGTGGGACTGCCTTTGGAAACTGTTCGGTGAATCCAAAACACTGTGACAAAGTTGCTGAATGGGCCTGGCTGCAACAAAAGCATAATGCACTTTCTGAAACAGATTAATTGATTATCAATCCATTTCTGAACAGAATTCAAAGTGCTGGCTATAACTTTTAAAGCTCTATACAAGTTGGGTTCAGATGATTAATTAATGGAAATATATAAAAAACATTGTTCTCTACCCTTGATTAAATGATGGACAGATATATTCCCCCCCTCCCCAGTGATAGCTAGATTCCAAAGCTTGATTTAAAAGCCTTTAACCACTGGGATGTCCATGTTCTTCCACCATCTGGCTGAACAAATACTTGTTTCTGTTCAGTATCTACATCAGTTCTTAAAGAAGGAGGAAAAGAAATCACATGGGTTCAAAACTCTCGATTGAAGTATACATTTTACCTTTCTCAATAGGAATATGAAGCACAATACTCCTTAATTCCAAAACCTACCTCTTTGCAATGCTTATGCTGTATTACAAAGTTCTACAGAGGGATGGAAAATTCTGTTTTACTTTCTCCCCCTTTTGATTTTCTTTTATTTCAGTTTCTTTCCCATCCCCAAAATAAAAATAATAATGATGAATTCAGATACATTTTTGTCTAAAATGAACAAAATTATCATCTGGCCATGACAACTTTACAGAAACAAAACAGATCTGGGTCTGGATAGCCCTTAGATGGGTAATCAGTTGGGAACTTTATCTATGTTGCCTTTAGTCTTACGATTATCGTGGTTGGTTGGAAAAATACAAATGTGATACATAACTTGTATGTTACATGTATAATCAAGATTAAGGAGCAGACAGTGTAAATTTAAAGAAAATTCTAGGCTCTAATAAAAATGTTTAAATACAAAAAGATCTTAACGAAAGTACAAATGTCTAACATGAAATGCCTTTTCAACTCCTCACAGGAGGTACCAAAGGTTAGTGGAAGAGGGCCTGCTTCACATGCAGAAGTTCCAGTATCCAACCCCAGGCATCTCCAATTAAAAGACTCCATAGCAAGAGATAGGAAACACTCTGTACTGAGAAGCCTAGAAAGCCACTGCTTGTGAGAGTACATATTGCTATTTTGAGACTGTTTATCTTACTATAAGTCTATCTCAGTATAACGCAGCTTCCCATGTTCCAACTAACTGGTGAAAATGAACACTGAACATCAGGCTTGACAGAGCACTGGATCCTCTCAAGCTTAACATTGATTGCCAAAGGGAAAGGAGATCAGGAAGTGATTTGAAACATATCCAGATGTGACAGATTTAATGGCTGCCAATTACTGAGCAATTAAGCCTGTGTCTCACTCGGAGAGGAAGTTTACTTGGGTTTTCTTGTGGTAATAGGTGTATGTGATAGAATTCCCTGGGATACTCTTGCTGTTCTCTAAAATGTGATAGTGTCAGCTCAGCCTGCTGTCGGTACATCTTGAAATCTATCTTAATTAAAAGAGAGCTGATGCATCAAAGTATGTCAGAAGGGCTTCTATGTCATATTGTCTCTTTGGTGAAGGATGAGAACAACAATGTGAAAGTGAATGGAACTAATGAGGGGCAATGCTTAGGAAGAAGGAAGTGGTAGCTTGGAGTGAATACTATCTGAATGTGGCATACCTTTGAATATGTACTGAGAGACATTCCTGTTTATATTGATCCTACTGGATGCAAGGGTTGTGTTCTTTTTAATATTTGTTCTTTTTCCCCTTTCACCTCCATTTGTTACCCTTGGAGAGGGCTCCCAGATATCACTTTGATATCATTTAATTTGGCCGTTGCTGGACTGGCTCGCAATTACCTCATTCCACGTGTTCGCGGGTTCTCCGGACAAGCACAGACAGAGATTGGCTGTTAATGGTTTGCATTCCATTCCCCATTGAACCCAGCAACTCAAACCTCGCCAGCAGCTTTAGGGAACTTCCTGCCACAAACTCCACAATAGCCACATGGCTTTCAGTCAAGTTACTCTTTTATGTTGGGTCATCAACGTCCCAGCCACAGTATTGTCTTCACACACAAATCCAATCGTGCTAAACTTGATCTTTCCAAATCCTTTGTCCAGCACCAAAACCCCTTTTGTTCTCCCCGGGACTGCCATAGCCGAAAGGCAAAAACTTCCCTATAACAACCCTTCACTTTTAACCAGTCTTCGGATCACTTTGGACTGCCATCCTGCCTTGCTGCCAGTTGTCTAAGGGACTCCCCTCAGTGCCCCACACTGAGCTTTCTTCTCCAGAACCCCTCTTCTCTCCAGGACTACAAGACAGGTCGTTTTGCCTTTCCAGAACAAACCTCCATTTCTCTTTCCAAGCTAGTTAGTTTATGTTCTGTCTTTCGTGTCTTTTTGCCTTTAATAAAGAACTGTCTGTTATTTGGAAAACCCTGTCTAGCTGCTCTTTGACCCGCCGCTGTATACATTGGGTACAAGATCTTGCAACGTTACCCTGCCTCTTGCTAGCCACAGCAGTGTTCAAGCTAAATTTCCCCCCAATTTGGTATTTTCAATTGGCAACCCGGGCACCCCTCATGGGATCCCCCAATTCTCAGGGTAATACATTGTGCATTTATCATTTGTGAAATCAGACATAGCTGGAAGTAAGCATAGTCATCCCTCTGCATTCACTAGGATTAGGGGCACGGGACCTCTGTGAAAGTGGAAACCCCATGAATAACTCTAGGCCCTCCAAAACCATATTTAACACACACAAAAAAAGTATGATCATCATGTCCAACCCACCATGGATTCCCTTGAGGCATCAGAGTTCCTTCACAAGGGCAAAAGTGAGTGGGTGGTGAGGCCTATGGCCACCTCCACTGCTGCCCCACACCATTTTTAATAGGGTCTTATAAACTTTGTTTGCAGTTTCTTAGTCTCACAAAGCTTGCAATCCCTATTAAAAATGGCACAGGGAGTCAGCAGAACTGACAGCAAGCAATCTGTGAATAATCAAATCTGCAAAAGTAAAACCCGCCAACCTGGAGGGTTCACTGTACTATCAAATTCAGTGTTAGGTGCTGATGATTTTCAGCAATTAGTCATAATGAAAGATTTGTTCAGCTAAAACCGAAAACCTCATACTTTGAGTTGTGTAACCAATCAATTGATGACAACAATGATCATGATGACTTATATCTATAAAAGAATGAAATAAGACACAAATATTGAGCCACCAAGCTGGCAACAGGGTTGGCAAAAGTCACAGGATGACCACCTTCCCCAGGCCACTCCTTCTAAGGAAATGATACAGTCCTTCCCAAATCAGTCCAAAACCTCAGTTCCTATAGCTCTAGGAGACTGAAAGTTGGCCCCAAATGTTATCCATCTCCCAGGGTCATACAGCCTTGAAAGGCAAGTCTTAAGAGTCACCCATCATCTCTGAATACTTACCAGAACTGCCACCTATTGGCTGAGATCCTGAACAGATCAGATGAACTTCAACTGCTGTAAGAGGGAACTCTTCTCCCTCCCCACCTCTCTATATGCAGAATTCATGTCACTATTGCTGCCTTCTTCCATATACCAATTTCAGGATAGTATGCTTCCACATACAATGTCCTGATGTGCCCTATATCCTATAGAGAAGCAGGTAAAAGCCACTCCAATTTGCATTTATCATGGGGAATGGGTTTCAATAAATTGATTAAATTCTATGTGATAGCATGTTTAGTCCTTTTCAGTCAACTGTAATGGGGGAATGCACAAGCAATGGCAGATATTTCATTGAGATTACTTGGACCCACACACTACAGGACCCATCCTGACATCCATGGATTGATGCACATACATTTTCTCTCTCTACATAGGCCCTTTTCCCATGGCATTTGCCATAAGAAAGGGCGCCTGGATCATCGCACTATTGTAAGGAGCAATCTGCATGACACTCACAATTGTGCAATGCTCCAGGGTTGGGCAGGCACTGCTTGCACACTTTTTCATTTTCAGCCAAAAATGGTGCGTGATCATGCATTGCTCCAGGGTCCCACGCACACTTGCTGTACATGTGGAACCTCCTGAGATGCGGTGGTCGCACTTCCTGCCCCAGTGCAGCCTGGGAAACTCCCAGGCTGCACTGCGGAAGGAAGAGGTGGGGCTCTCGCACTACCTGCTTGGGAGCAGGCAGCTTGTGCAGAGCTGAAGCAGCGAGGATGTGAGAACCTCTTGCTGGAGGCTGCTCACACGATCCCCCCATCCCAGCACCGAAAAAAGGTAAGGTGCAGAAAGGGCCATAATCAAGGTCAGACACTGAACAGCTGAAAGCAATAAACTGGATTTCATTAGAAGGAAATTTCAAGAGAGTTGTTATTCTAAGTTCTTTTAATACACACACACCATGCATAATGGAATCACATCCTATCTCTGGTCATGAGTATCTCCTTGTCATGCCCCCATCCTGGGACCCAGATAAGAACCTTTTGAATAGCCACAACACAGAGACATGAGAGGGACAATACTTATGGCAGCCAGTGTAGGTGGAAAAGAGAGAGCCCAGGAGTCTTGAAGTGTTTCTATAATAAGGACTCATTAATAAGGCAAACAGCTGTGGAAGTCTTTAAGTCTATATAAATAGGGACCAGAATGGGAGGAAGCTGTTGCAGTCAACCATTCCTATCAGTGGAAGCAACTCAGCCTACATTCAGAAACCTTGACTTTCTCCTTATATACAGACTTTGCCACTGGACTGTTGCTCTGTATCTACTGTGAACTCAGACTGCAAAACAATAGAGAACTAATCCAAACTTTCCTCATTGCTGCTGATAACAGGCTCTAATTAGACAGCTATAAGCCTCAGCTAGCTGTCAACACAGGACACTCCTTCAAATTAGAAGTACATAGATAAGGAGTCAATGTGGTGTAGTGGTTTGAGCATTGGGCTATGTCTCTAGAGACCTGAGTTCAATTCCCCACTCAGCCATGGAAACCCAGTGGGTGATCTTGGGCAAATCACCCACTGTCAGCCCTAGAAAATACTGTGATACACTTGCCTTAGAATCACCATGATTTGGAAATGACTTCAAGGCACACAACAACAAGATGAGGAGGAACTCTGTGGAAACTGATTTAACAGATGCAGACTTCCTAGTTATCCCCTTCCCATATCTAGATGTATGACAGGTTTCATGAATAGCCCTTTCAGGATTATCTTTAGGTGGAGAAATGATCTTACAAGAGTCCATACAGGCCCACCTAACGGTTTATCATAGGAAAATCTTACTCCAAAATCAGGAGTTATTTCTTGGCCACACACTCCATTCTGCCCTAAACAAGAATCTCTATGTATTTATCACTGATTTATTTGAATGACCTACACAGTATGGTTTAAAATGCATGCGATCTGTACTAGAGAGCAAAAAGCTTTAAGTCTTCACATCAGTTTTGGTCGGTTGAATAGATGAGCCATTAGCACTACTGATGTCCTTCCAGAATTTTAAGAATACAAGTACCAAACCATCCTAAGAAGGAAAGGATACCTAGGGCAAATGACAGAATAATAGATCTTTCTCATTTACTCCATGGTGATTTTTACTCTATCCCACAAAACAAATTGATTAAACTTTTCCTTTCCTCAAAAGCTTGGAGCATAGATTCTATCTTGAATTCTTGTTAGGGAGCAGAAATACGATTGTTGTTAGAGTGGTGACAGCTTTTCACCTGAAACAAATAAAATCCCAACAACCACTGAAAAAATGGTTGCAGCTTTCCATTCTCTACAATTCTAAATATTATGATTTATTGTTAAAGTTTAAAAGTTAAATGAGTTAGGAACACATGGAGTAACCCAATACTAAGTCAGATTATTGGTCCATCTAGCTGTATATTCGGTTTATACATATATTGGTTTAAAGGATTTTTCTTCACACTGGAAAAATACTGGTGTACCTCATTTTAAATCAGTGGATACATGTGGTTTGACATACTTCTAGCACAAGAAAAAAGATTTCATTAGAAGGAAATTTCAAGACACTTGTTATTCTAAGTTCTTTTAATATACACACACCATGCATGATGGAATCACATCCTATCTCTGGTCATGGGCTAATATCCCACCTGACAAGTATATAGTTAGAAACCTCAGAGTACTGGATAACTGAACCACTGAAGACTAGAGTCAGTGAAGCTGCCATCTTACTGGATACTATTTCAGAGCAAAACAAAGCACGAGAGACAGAAAGGTTCCTGAGAAAGTGGCTATGGCTTTCATCCCATGATTTTAGTATCAGTGACTGCTACTCCAGTTGCAATCCACTTGCAGTCAGAAGACCTCTCTCTCTTTCTCTCCCCCCTTTCTTTCCACTATCACATGAACCCCAGAGACTTCAAGGTCTGTTCTGGTGTCACCAAAGAGCATGTCTGCATAGAATTAGTCCTGGTGAACCTTCATTTTGTGGGACTAGGGTTTCACATTCCTCCCAGAACTACCTGAACACTTTGGTGGCTTCAAACCACTGCTACAGCCAGCAACACTCTAAAAGTCTCACTTGTTATTGAATGTCTTTTCTAGACTGCTTTAATTGGTTGTGTAATGAAATAGCCATGGTCCTTCTGACCATTTGCTGCTTGACACGGACAGGAGAGTCTCAAAGATCTTCAGAGTTGTTGGCCCTTCCTTGCAGCTTTTTCCACAGTGGGTCCTAGGGCTAGCAGGTGCTGCAGCTTAAAAAAAAAAAAAGACATGATCTGCCAATCACATGGTCAATATGAACAAATCAAAATAAATCAGTTGCAATAAAATGCCCACGAGCAGAATGCACATCAGAAGTGAGTGCCATAAAAAAAGTTTCAATTAATATCCCTTAAAAAATTAGAAATGAGACCAATCATAACTCTTTAAATGGCTAGCAGTGCCCCCAACCATGCACAATTTCTGGTATCTTTCAAAGAATCTTAGTCAATTAGCAGCCAAACTTTTACAGCATAAGCTGAGATTGTTATTTGTCCTCAAGTGAACTTCAACTTATGGTGATCCTACGAATGAGATTCTTTCACAGCCTCAGTTCTCAACAGCTTTGTTGACTGAATAAATGTATCAGTAACATGATCTTACCCATTATGAACAAGAGGATCCTAGTCATAAGATATGAACGAGGTCATCTCACCAGCTGTCTATATCTCTGTCTCTGCAACCTGTCTGTTTTCCCCTCCTTCATGTCTGCAACACAGTGGCAGCACCATCATTTTAGTAACCATCAGGTGATATAGGTTTCAAATGAAGGACCAGGTACTGCTGGCCTAGAAATAGGTAGATGGTCTTTGCCCAACTGAACCCTTGAATGCAACTCTTACTCTTGTATCTAATCTTCTCTTGTATCTAATCTAATCTAAGTAAGCACATGATGGGAGAGTAATGATTAATAATGCTGATTTCTCCTATAGAGCAAGAAGCAACAGGTGGGAAAAGGAAAGTCTCTTTTACTATCCAAAATTTAGACATAAGAAACCTAATCCTTACATTTAATACAGTCAACAGCAATAACATTGACTCACTGGGTAGAAACTGTTCATGTAAAGAATAATTGTAGCTTCCTACACACCAGGTGGCTTTTGCAAGTACAAAATTAAATTGTTCCGTTCCTGTTCTCCAACTCCTAGTCCAGTCAGGACAACAAGTTTGAAAATATTAAATGGCATCACAAAAGGGTCTCTTTGTCTCTGAACAAGAAATAGCCTGATTACAAGTTCACCAGAGTGACCTTAACCACTATCCACATTCTCTTAGCTTCATCTTTTCATTTATAAAAGGGTCTAATAGACCTTTACAGTGTTCATGGTGGGGTGAATGTAACAGAGACTGACAAGCATTTCACATATTGGCACTTCAGACTTTAAAACATGAGTAACTGTGGTGGGAAATAGTGTGGCTTGACACAATTCAGTCATGGCATTATCCTGTTTTTAGTTCAATGTGATATTTTGCTTATTACTTTAATATTATAATTCTTTCCTTCTGTTTTAAAAAATTGTTCTGTAAATATCATTGCAGCGGGGCTGAAATTCACAATCACAGTTATGAATTCATAAGCTTAGGCTATTTTTGCCCCACACTCTTATAGTACTGTTATTCCACTTTCAAGATTTTGTGGAATTCTGGGTTTTGTAGTTTTCTGAGGCCAAAGAATTCTCTGGCTGAGAATTCTAAATGCCCCTCCCTAAACTGCAAATCCCAGGATTCCATAGGGGTTGAAAGTGGAATAGTATCACTACAACAGTACTTCTTGATCTAACTTTGCACTTGAACTTCAGATATGTCTACAGTGTTAAATTCTGACATTAGAGACATTGGTCCCAAATTACAAAAGCTAGTTAAGTGACCTTGCTGCACCTTAGCCTAGACTTCCTCAAAGGATTAGCCTTCTTTAAAGGGAGTAGCTATGTTCATTGCCCTGCACTCATTATACAAATATAAAAAAAAGATATAAGGGAAATTTAAATCCATTGTTTTCTTACAGATCCATGAAAGGAATAAGAATTCAAATGGCCAGTCTGTATTTCTAGGCTTCCATCATCTCTAAATGGAAAAAAAAAATTTAGAAACAATGATATCACTAGCCTTCTTTCTGGATTAGACTGAATGGGGTTCAAAGTGGCACTGTGGCTATGAACATAGTATTATGCATATATTTTCCTAAAAGTTAAAGGTAGGGAACAGCAGTGATAAAGAGCACAGTGTGTTCTTTGTCACTACAAAGGACACAGCACAATGCAAACAAATGGGGGAAACCTTTTTTACTCTGATGGAGCATTGTTGCTGGGTGGAGGGGTTGGCTGAGAGAGTAGACATAGATCATCTATGATGAAAGTGTCTCAATTGCCTATCTTTCAACATAAGTGCTCTTCCTCATCATAATGGATTTACTGATAGACATCTTCGCCTGCATATTCTTCAGAGAAAGTGCTGGAAGATGTTATTTATTTAAGGTCACCCACCAAACAATAATCTCTGTGTTTTATTGTAAACCTTGATACCATTCTCTCTCCCAAGTATTGCAGATACCTCCTAATGGACTAGATCTTTGTGCAACGTTAATAAAAGGTGTTAATGGAACGTCCAGTCCTTTGAGTGCACTTCAGTTACTCTGAAAGCAATGCAAAGAGAGATTGATAAAATGCAGTTCCCAAGAGCCCTATTCAGGCATTGCCCCTTTGCGGGATTCCATTCATGTAAAAAGAAAGGCTTCGTTCACATTCTCTTGCCCCAGACCCTCAGTCACATCACCAGCTATATCATTCTTCACAGACTGCAGACTGAGCATCTGAAGAAGGTAGCTTTTTATCTACTTGTTCAGCTGGATCTGCCATTAGGCAGAATGAGCTAATAACTTCTCTCGTGGCTCCTTCCTATCTTTTCCTCATAAACTCTCTGTTTGCTGTTCATTGCTGACCACACAACCTGTCGTCCTTGGCCATCTCAACTAGATGACTGAGTTTCTTGTCTGTCATCCAGCTCATTGTCAAGTTTAGGCAATAATCCGGCTCTTCTTTATTCCACCTGAACCAACTAAGATGGAGATTTAGAACAACCATTAAATCAGTCCTATGTGGGGCTAAGAGTGGTGAGGTCTGTAACATGCAGAGTAAAGCAGGTTTGAAGAGTTTATAATTCCCTACATGGTCTTGCACTCCAGTTTCTACCAACCATATCTAGGCTGGACAATGGTAGGTAGACTATTGACATACCCAGAAAAGATTCCCCATCTCTTCAAGAAAGTCTTTTCCAGGCTAGAACATTTCAGGCTTCCAGTATAGAAGAAGAGGACTTCCCTGTGTGCACATATAGAAGCCAAGATCTTGTTAATTTTATTCAGTTTATCTTTTTTTTAAAAAATATTCACTATTCTATGATGGACAATAGCAAAGCATAGCAGATAGGGACAAAGATGAGGAGAGAATGAGGAACAAGAAAAGTAAGCCTGCAGTATGCTGCTTCAGTGTTACTGGGGGCGGGATTTCCTGTCCTTCTTTTGGGACAGCATGAACAGCTGCAGCTCGAACTCCAGGGAGGGGTTAACTTTCTTGTGTTCTTTCTGCTCACCATGTTTTAAATTTGTGGATACTTTTCTATAGCCTTTTGTTTTGAGTACATATTGTCCCCTCCTTTGGAGACTCTGAATTGAATGGAATTGATAGATTGGGGAGGGGGGAGTTAGATCACTGTATCTGGGACTACTAGTTGTTCTTCACGTTTTTTATCAGCTGCATTGGGGTTGTTGAAAGTTTGGACAAGCATTTCTTTACTATTGGGTTTGTATTCATTGCTTGGTGTTTGGAATGCTGTTTTGGTTCAGAGTTCCTCTTTCTTTTATTGCTATTATGCCACCAAAGACACCCTTTGTTTACTGAATCTTTCGTATGTGTATCTGGCTGTCTTGATTTTTAATTTCACTCGTTCCCTTACTGAGTGAATGGAGTGGGAAAAATGGGATTTTTAAAAATTCATGCAGCAATTTCTTTCTCTTCCAAGCTCAAAACCAGGGCAAGCATGAGAGAGTGAAATCATGAATGGGATTTTTCACCTTCATTCTGGCAAGGTTTTCAGAGGGGACAATGGAATGTAAATTTATGCAGAACTATGGAATGAGTTTAAGTGTAGGAAAGACACTTCATAATGGGAACATAATTAATAGATGAGATCCTGCATCAGGAGATAAAAATCTTGTGTTAAGTCTCCCCACAACAAGGCTGTTCACCCCTCCCAACTGGGCTATTTCCAGATTGTCATGGAATGAGGGGATCAGTGGCAATGCATCCAGCTATTTTCTTTTAGGAGGTCATGATGCAACAGGCACCTGCAGAAACCTCTGGGGGTCCTTGGGACATTGTTGCAGATGATGTCCTCACACCATATCCAGCTAATAGCTGGACATGTGGCTGTTGATCCCTTCTGCTCTCCAATAACCTGGCGTGTTGTTTTGGGGGTTAGCTATTTGGAATGCCAGTGCAACTTGATGGTTGGTCACTAGGCAACAGGAATAACAGCTCAAGAATGAAGCCCAGCACAGTGTGATGCATAGGAGGGGATTATAGACGAGACAAATTCTATATGAGGCAAAGTTTCTGTTTGTGTCTTTAGCCTTCACTGAGAACTAGCTAGAAGGAGGGTGGTTTTAGTTTATAATTAAGCAACTGAAGAAAAGGCACAGGGAATTGGTGTTTGAAGCAGGAATTAAATAACAAAAACTATCAGAAGTTTTACTGCTAATGTGTCAACACTGTACTATAACTGAACTCTAACAAGATGCATTATTTCTACTGTTGGTATAATGATTATTATAGTTTGCTTTATAACTGCAGAATTGGTCTGACTTTTCTAAATTCACTGGAATAAAGAGGACACACTGCCTTAGATGAAGAATTTGGTTTAGAGTAACAAAACTCTTGCTCTGTTACACAAAGGTTGTATTAAAAGGGTGGAGTTACAGCAAAGTGGTAGTGACAGAGTGCCCTATTAGGTTGGAATTGCCAAACCTATCTTGGCAATTCCAAGCAAACACTTGGAAATCACCATGTTGGGGGCTCCACATAGCTAAAGGGTGGATTTGTTGCCGCGGGGAACGGCTTTTGGGCATTGTAGGGGGTTGGAACCAAATTCAAAGCTATACAATGAACAGAAAAGTGAATTTTTAAAATATTTTTCTTATAAAAGTTTTTAAACAAATTACATAGAACAGCATATGAGGGGGGAAATACACATCTGCTATCTGAAGAAATAAACTACCTACACAAACAAATGCAAAAATACCAAAGGGGTAAAAAGGGGCACATACATGACTTCCAACTCCCTAGAATGGTTATTTACGATTATTTAATATAGTTAATACAATTTATACTCAATATAGTTAATATTTAACATAATTTAACAAACTACCTGCCAGAGGCAAACTCCCTGCCTGTGCCTCACTGCCAGCAAGGGGGAGGAGGCAAGAATACTTGCTGCGAGGAGGAGGAAGAGGAGGCAATGAAGAATGTCTGATACAACAACTATTAAGGAAACCTCAGAGCCAAGCCAGGTCGAAGTCTAGTCCAACAGTCTAGAAAGCAGAGGTCCATCCAGAGGGATCAAAGAAGCTAGAACTTGAGGGTCATGAGGCTTACAAGTAATTTGCTACAAGCAAAGATCAAGCCACACTGAGAGACCTAAATAGCCACAGAGAACAGATGTTACTTGCAATTACTTCCTTGAACTAGACAACACAGCTTCCCTCTGAGCTGCCTGTTTCAGCCTCCTTCGTGACTGGAGACTAAGGGGCTCAGGTGACTGTAATTCTTCTAAATCACTGCTGGTTCCTATTCCCTCTGGAGCTGGCTGGGGCAACTCTGCCTCCACTTGTCCATCAATTGCTGGGAATGTTTGCAAGTTGATTTGGTCAATCACTGGATCTGTTCCTGACACAATCAGTTGTTCCTCAACCTCACAGTCATCATCTATCACACTACCTGTAACTATGTAAGCATTTATTTTTATCTACCGAACAGATTATCAAGGAGTTAACGATATTTATCATTCTACTATGATTAATCTTTTACTTTGCTAAATGTCTACATTATAAAAATAATGCAATGCTCTATATAATTAAATATATTATTCAGATCAAACTGATTATCTCCTCCCACAAAAACTTTTAGAAACACTATCAGCTTCTCCCAATGCTTCTTGAACTCATTCAAGGATCCATCTTTAATAAAGATCATCAACTTAACAAAAAAACACAAACCCAACAAATGTCCACTTACATCATTGTAAGTTACCCATAGGATGTCAGCCATATTGTTGTTGTTACCAGTTGTACGTACTTTCCTACTAACCTTCCTATCTCTATCCATGTGGTGGAAGGGAGGAGACTGCTGTCAAGAAGAAGGTAGCCCATCAAGGGAAGGGGTTGACTTTTCCTTCTACCGTGTTATTTTTGTGGGGAGGGAGAGATTCGCTGTCATGCACAGCATTCACAGCTGTACATGTGCACTGATGTACAGCCTCAATGGTTCCATTCCACAGCCCATTTTCGTATTTAATCACAAGAGAAACGCCAGTTTTAGCTTTTGTTAACACATCCCTAGTTTCTTTTTCTACAACTTCCTGTCTCCGCCAAGCAAATATTAGAGGAGACCTGACCCGTAATGAGAGGAAGAGACCAAGAAGCAGGGGGAAAGAACATGTGACTTAAACAACCTTCACAGCACAACAAACACAGGGTAGCACCATTGAAATGCCACCTGAATAAAAGTGATAGTCGAGTGTGGAAAATATTAAATGAAAAAGAAGCAATAGATCATATCTTTTGTGCTGCTGATTTTCCCAAGCATAAAGATAAGAAAAAGTTAAACTGTTGTCTTCCTATTTTAATGTATAAAGAATATATCACATTCCAGTTGTGTTGCTCCTCTTTTACGTGTGTGTATGTGTGCGCGTGTGTATGTTCTGGCTAGATAGACAGATGCACACACTGTGCCAAAAAAGCCGTTTGCTTTATAGTGGGAACACTAGCAATGCCAGTGCCCTGTTTTTGAAGATTGATAAACTACTAAGGGCCCCATTACTCACAAGCTAACTGCATGAGCAAGTATATTGGGAAAAAATACAAGCAAGTCCTGACACCTTAGGTGTCCTTGGCACAGAAAGCACAATGCAAAGAGTGGGAAAAGGATTGCTGTAGGGAAACTCTCACAATAGGCTTTTGAAAGATTTAGATGTAGCTATATTTTTTGAACTATAAAAATCTACCCTATTCTCTGTCAAAAAAAAGGGGTGGGGGTGGAAGAGAAATGAAAACTGCTACCTTGGCAGGTTCTGAGTTTTCTGATACAGAAAATTAAACCCCATTGAAACAAACACAGGAACAACACTGGCTGTGGTAGCATTTTCTTTTGGTTTTTTGAAAAATGTTTCATGCACCACTAAGGAGGGACATGATTCTTCACTAAGTTTCTTGTCGAAAGAAACAAAGAGTGGTATTAGCAATTTTCTTCCTGATATAAGAAAGGTTTTGAAAACTGGGCAGTTTTTGAAGACAATTTGGGACTTTCTCTGTCCAAAATTTACGCATGGCTGTTTGGTACATAATATAACATTTTCTGCACTGAGATCATATTACTGCATAGAAATATTATTTCCTGTGCAGAAAATACTGTTTTCTATACTTATCAGCTACATGTAAACTGTGAAGAGGTTCATCAGAATTTCTTGTTATTTAAAAAAAAATGCTTTTGACCATTTGTTGACCATTTTTGAATATTCTTTCCATCCCTACCACTAATTCATTTTTCATCTATAGAAACAGATGAAGCTGTTTACTTAAGGGAAGGGGAGGGAAGGAGAGAAGTAATGTTGCTATCACTGTTATTAAACACCATTATTAAATATTAAAGTCAGAATCATCCAGGTCACAGTACTTCAGATTTATTCTCATCTCAAGTGTTTCAGCCTCAGGTCAGAAGTTTGGGTACATCAATCAACAGTGGGATTGGTCAATGCCAGGATCCAGACCCATGCATATGCTAATCCTAGCTACTGCTATAACCAATAAAAGTTATGGTCTATTTCTTCCAACAGATCATGGAATTTTGGTGTATCGTTTTGTATAAAGTGGGACTCACTCCTGGTAATTTTGCAAGATGGAGCAGAATGGAATCCTGGTGGCCTCTGGAACATAGCAGTTAGCTGGTTCTTTCCTCCCAGACACCTGTGTGGTTCTGGCCTTTTCCGCATTTTATTTTTAAAACAGGGCAGCACGTACTCCAGCGAGGACGTTTGCACTTGGGGGCAAACTGGGTCTGGACTACTTAATGTATGTCTGGACTTCAGCCTGATCCGGAATGACGAGAACTGGTGGTTCCCCGTGCTATTGAAAGACCGATTAAGAGAGGACTTTCAATAGCCCAGTGCACCCCAGTTCGTCACTGCGCTAATGTGTAGATTTGCAGGCTCACGCCAGTGCAAGGCTGCAGATCTTCCAGGGGCGGGCTTCCGGATGGTGAGCTTCTCCAGTTTGTGGAGAGCCTCCACCAACCGGAAGTCTCAATTTTCGTCCCCGGAGCAGTGTGTAGCACAGGCACGCACTGCTCCGGATCAGCATGGATCATCGGGGGGGAGTGTGCCAGTCTGGTGAGTAACGGACTGCCCCATTTTCCCCCCAAAGTGTGGAAAAGCCCTCAGTGTGGCCCGGGGAAGGGTGGGAGGAAGCTGGAACCACCAGCCAATGAATTTAAACCACAGTTTGAATTCATTGGCTGACAGATTTGACCAGAGAGGGCTGCTTGCAATCTTCGGTCTGTTCAGGTGGGGGTTATACATATGAGCCTGTAGTCACAACTGCTAGGTAGTTGCTCACTGAGCATCATCTCATCCACCCTCTATTGTGGCATAGAAATGCATGCTATTTGTAATGTATAATGTATTTCATGTTGTTCGCCACCTCAATCCATGTGGAGAGGCAGGATACAAATTATTACTATTATTATTATTATTATTATTATTATTATTATTATTATTATTATTATTACTACTACTACTACTACTACTACTACTATTATGTTGTATGCAGGCATTGCTTGAAGGTTTTCTGTGTGAATTTGTCATTTGCCACAACTGTTGTGATAGTTGGTATGGGTCCTGGATCCCAGGACAGAGGTTAACAGTTTCATGTCTGACTCATTGATCAACAGGCAGGTTGGTCAACACAGGTATCCAAACCCATGTGTATGTGAACCTCAGCTACAGCTGTAACCAATAAAAGCTGTGGTCTATTTCTTCCATTGTATCCTAGTGTGACATTTTGCACAAAGTGGGACTCAACCCTGCACTTGCAATGTCCCCGCAGGGAGAAAAAACTAAGAATGATATACTTGCCAATGTGAATCACTCTAAAAAAACAAACGAACAAACACAACACTAGTTCCAGTGACCCTGGCTGCCAATCAGGATACGAAGTACTTAGCTAGATGGGACCAACAGGCTGACTGGGTAGAAAGCAACTTCCTATGCACATGTGAGAAGCAGGGCCTAATCATGGTCGGGCTTAATTGCCCTCCCCAAAACCAAAGCTAAACAGCTGCCTCCTCCTTCCACTGTCTTCTTATTTCCATGAACAAATATGGAGTGTAAAACTGCATGTTTAATAGTCTATTTCATGAGTGATGCACGCTTATAGATCCCTGACTGACTGATTACATTGCGCTTCTAGAAATGGTTAACTAAACAGAACATGGTCCTGTTAACTTTATAAGCAATGTTGTTTATTGAAAGTTCTAAAAATTGGAGCTTACAAGAATGTTCCTATAAGGCCATATACCGACATCCCTTCTTAGGCTGAATGGCATGCTATTTGACAGGTAATTATAGCTGCATTCTGGCTGCCTCTACACTTTCTAGACTTAACAAGTTGTGTCAATTTTCTTTTTCCAAAAGCAGAAATACGATGCTTTGTATTTCACCTCAAGATAAATGATTAGGACATGACAGATGAGATTTTCATGGCCAGTGTTTAAGAATATGAAATGAACAATATTTAACCCTGTGTTAAAGGTTTTCAGATGAGAATTTTCTGGGAGGAGTGGAACTTTCACAAGCAAAATTTGAGAGGGCAAAACTGATATACCTTTTTTGCCAGTCCTTTGCCAGTGTTCTGTCACAATGTTTTTGCCACACCTCCATCTGTAATAGAATTAGTGAACATGTGGCCTTACAGATATTATTGGACTGTAGCTGTTATCAGATATATCCACGATGGCCAACAGTGAGGAATGATGGCAATTACAATGTTTGGAGGGTCGTTTTTTCCCAATTCCTTCTCTACTCATCCTTGCTTCATTTTTGCCAAAATAAGTAAAAATAGCATCACTGCCACTCATTATCAGAAAGAACTGAAAAACAACATTGGTTTTATCATGTTACATCCAAATAAATTAGGGTTACTGATAAGTGAGTATTTCCCCCTTCCAAAAAGGTAGTGAAGATTGCACACAATTGTAACTGATTGCACACAAATTTTAGTTGCGAGATATACTCTGACCTAAGTAACATGAAACGTTATTGATTATGGTAGCTATTTGTGGGTGAATGCATTATACTTTAATGAGATAAAACCAGAATATAATGTTTCCTGACAGCAGTTTCTGAAAACATTCTCTGGAAAGGAGCCTGTCTTATGACAATGGTGGTGGTAGTATGACACACTACTTCAAGCCTTATCTAGTATAGAATGGAATGAGTAGACAACACTAGTAACTAACTCAAAGTCATCAAAGGCTAAGTCATACCCAGGATGGGTATTATATTCCAGGTTGAGTCTCCCTTATCCAAAATGCTTGAGATCAGAGCCATTTTGGTTTTGAATTTTGGAATATTGTACCTTTTTGGAACAGCTTCACATCTCATTCATTCACCACTTGTCTTTTGTGAGATACTGAGGATCTGGAAAGTGGTGGAAATCCAAATGTAGTGCTCAGCATGAAGCCACACCTCCTGCCATTTCACAAATCCTCAGTCTTTCCTTTTCTGCCACCAGCCTCCCACTTTCACCTTTGAAGTGGTGGCTGCAGGGCTCCTCAGATCCAAGAGACGAATGTGCAGGAGTGACACAGCTGCTGCCTTGAAGCAGAAACAGACAATTGGTGGCAAAATGTTTTGAGGTTTTTGGATTTGGGATTTCTGTGTATGGGAGACTCAATCTGTACTCCAGTTATAATGCTGGAGATATCAAGTTCTATTCCTTTCCAGTAGGAATTTACATTTCAGTTTTAGTGCTGGAAATATCCGATTGAAAAATCAAACACTATCTAAGCCTTCCATTCTTTCCCATCTCCCACCTCTATCTGGCTCTCCCATGTTTGCCCACCAAAGTTTCCTGCTAAGTATCATCAAGCATCAGAAATTCAGTGTGGTGTAGTTGTTTGAATGTTGGACTATGACTCTGGAGACCAGGGTTTCAATATCCACTCAGCCACGAAGAGCCATTGGGTGATCCTGGTCAAGTCACATTCTCTCAGCCTCAGAAAAGGCAGAGGCAACCCCCCCCCACAAACAAATCTTGCCAGAAAAATCCAATGATAGGCTTGCCAACCGGTCGCCAACAGTCAAAAATGACTTAAAAGCACACAACAACAACAATCATTGAGTTGGAAGGCCAACTAAAGATCATCTAATCTACTTCTGCTTGATGTGAGAATCTTACAAACACAGCACCTCTCACAAATGTCCATCCAGCCTCTCCTAAAAGGCACCCAACAAACAAATGGGGCTGATTTTTCAGTCTGTCCTCCTGCCATCAATGGTGTGTTTGATAGGATGAGAGAGAGACAGCCTTCTTGGCAATGGCTCCTGACTTGCAAAATTCCCTCCAACAAGAAGCTCAGTTGGCCCTTTATCTTACTCTCTTTCCACTGCAACGAAAAGACTGTTTTATTTAGGCAGGCCTATTAACTATTCTGTTCAAAGGAGATTTAAAGGGATTGTTATGCTTTTGACTATGCTTGAATTTTAAGCTATTGTAATTTAGTACTTTTAGCTGAACTGTTTGTATTGTATCAAATAAGTTTTATTGTACTTATTTCTAGCAAAATAATGAAAGCAGTCTTATATCCAGGGCTGGGAGAAAGACAGAACATAAATTAAGGCTGGGTATCCTCTTAGGCAGCTACAATGCCATAAATTAGGCTTATGACCTAGTTTGTTATTCACATTTACCATTGTGACATCATTACCATGACAGCAAATGATGCCAAGACACACCTTAACATCTAAGCAGCTATACTGAGGGTTGGGGGAGTTCGATAGTGTTAGCAAGTGAGGTGCTGAAAGATGGCACATCCAGCCCCTTCTCACCAGCAAACCACAGTGTGACAAACAGAAGCAGGTGCCCTCAATGGGTCCCGTCACAACTCCTCACCACACAGTGACTCTCTGGTATCAGGGTGCTGGATGGGTCATCCTTCAGCACCCCCTCACCAACACCACCAAACTCTGCTTTAAAGAATGTTCTAATATATCTTTTTGCACTTTACCTTGGGGACACTAGTGGGCAAAAAAAATGACAAATAATTACTGTAGATTAATCCATCCATCCATCACTTTATTTGAATCCCACCTTTCTCTCAAACTGGGACTAAATAAATTAATCACTGAAGTCGTGGATGCAGGATGATGCAGCTCTCCTGGTGGTACTGGACTACAAATCCCATTTTCCATCACCATTTACTCTGTTGGCAATTGCTGATGAGGGTTATAGTCCATCAATATCTAGAAGGCCCCATCTCAACCCTGAGACAAGCAATGCCAAACAATTAAGAATCCTAAAATATATAACTGATTCCCCCCCTCCCAAGGGATTGAATGTGGACTGTATCTCTTAAAAAGGATTAAATCTATCACTCCTTTAGACTCTCATTTTCTTTACTTTCAGTATATTTCATTCACAATTTTACAACTTCCTTCCTAAAAATTCAAGATTACCTCCCCTTCTTTTCTTCACCCATTTATTACTGCTGTATTCTACATACTAAAAGATTCTTTAGCTACCATACGGTGTCCTAATTGTCATTAGCATTTAGATTGTATGGTAATCTTATAGCAAAAAGTCAATATTAATTTACTGTCTATGGCGCCGAAGAACACTATATGGGGAAGGGAGTTGAAATGTATTTTGAAGTTCTAGTTCAGTTTTATGTTCTAATTACTTTGCAGTATTATAGAGTGACTGTAACGTCATAGCATATATTCTTGTCTTACCATAGGCAGCTTTATGGTAATATAGCAAAAGTATATGGAACTCATTACATGGGCACATAATTGAAATGATAAGGAAAGAGTTGCCAACTGATAATAAAGCAGTATTATTTTGGCTGTATTATTTATCAATCTTCTGCTTCTTTTTTTTTTAAAAAAAATCCATCATGATGACAATGAGCAAACAGCTTAAAGCAGAAATATAGATATAGTTCTGCTCTCTTCCCTCTTTTGATGCTCAACAGTTGTAACTGAATGAACCTTTATTTGTAAAGCTGAGTGGACAACATTAGATGCCACCAGTTGAGCATCTGGCTTGAATAATAGATCCCCTCTGTACTTTTTGCCAGAAGCACAACTGCAGTCAGATCCAATGGAGCATAAACTAACCAGGCAAGGCTCAGATGTTTCGATAGCACAGCAATCATGTTAGCTATTACTCTGCCTTAATGCTTCTGCTCCAGTAGTTTCTATGAGATTCATGCTGAGAAATTTTAGAAACTCTGTATTTCCAACCATCGCACACACACACACACACACACAAATGCAACATGTATATTTCAATACATAATGTACAAGTGTAATGATCTTGTGTTTATAAAGTGATAGCTCCATCCATACACAATCTGTGAACAACAAGTTCTGTTACAAGAAAATACATCTATAGGTAAGATAGCCAGGATTAATAAAAGACTCATTGGTTATCTCTCCAGGAGTGCAAAGGAATATTCTGACTCAGTGATCTTCATTGTAATTCCATATATATGTTGCAAATTATATGCCATCAAAATGTGTCCAGAAACTCAAGATAACCAACACAAAATAAGTGGTATTTCACTAACATTCCTTTTATTTTTGACTTTGTCAAGACAGAAGACAGGTTCCAACCAGCCTCAACTCACTGAACTGGTTTCTTCTAGTAAAACTGACAGGGAAAAGATCTCCTTGGCATTAAGTTATTTAATTCATACCCCATTGTTCTCCCAGCATGGGATGTAAAGTGGCTTAGAAAAATTTAAAACAAAGTTCAAGTAATGTTTTTCAGTGCCCAAGGTGCATTGATAGGAGTCTTAGGCTATTTCCCATCCACAGTCAACCCACCGGCTGCAAAGGGGAGTGTTGGGGATACTTTCCCATCTCAGCAGAGACACTTTGGAGATTGTGATGGGAAAATCTGGGAGAGTGTCTTCCTGCAGAAAGGACCTGACAAAAAATGTCTTTACTGTAAAAGCTGTTCAACAGTGGAATAGACTGCCTCAAAAAGTGGTGGACTCTCCCTCTTTGGAGGTCATTTATCAGAGATTGGATGGGCATTTTTCAAAAAGGCTTTAATTGCATGTTCCTGCATGACATAAGGTTGGACTAGATGACCCTTACACTCCTTTCCAGCCTTAAGATTCTATATATATAATATCATATTCATACAATGGTCTTCCTCTCCCTCTCTCTCTCCCTCCCTCCCTCCCTCCCTTCCTCTTTCCCTCTCCCTCTCTCTTTTTTTTTTCCCTCTTGAAATTCCAATATTAGCTGTAACCCACTGAAGGGGGTTGTGCCTCCCTCCCCATCCTTGGAGTTTCCAATACAGGTTGGGTTAAATAGATTATGGCCATTTCCACCCTACACTGTCATAGGCCATTTCCACACTAGACAGTTATAATTCAAATATTCCACTTTCAACATCCTATGGAATCCTGGGGTTTGCAGTTTAGGAAGGGGCCTTTGAGTCCCCCCCTAAACTGCAAACCGCAGGATTCCATAGGATGTTGAAAGTGGAATAATAGCACTATAACAATCTAGTGTGGAAATAGCCCTAGTGATATTATTCCATTTTCAACATCCTGTGGAATTCAGGGGTTTGTAGCTTACTGAGGTCAAAGAGCTCTCTGACTGAGAATTCTAAATGCCTCTCCCTAAACCACAAACCCCAGGATTCCATAGGATGTTGAAAATGGAATAATAGTATTGTAACAGCCTCATGCGGAAATGGCCTTAGACAAGACAGAGAATCACATGAAAGTAATATAGCTGGTGGATTAGGGACTGCTGCTAGGTTGCACAGCATCTAAGACAGTTAATATGAATGGCATCATTTTATATCTTCTTCACAAATTCCTTGTCATTTGAGAGAGAAAAGAAATAGTGGGGAGACAAAGAACTAAATCCATTCTCAGCTGGGGTAGACCCACTGGATTAATGGAGACTGCCTAACTATACATCTACCATGTTGCTCCTGATTCAACACTCTACTCCAGCCAGGACAAGAAACTGGGTTTAAGCCAAAGAATTGTGTTATTTAAATTCAGTATCCATTTTTATTAGGTACAGGATAAAAATAATCCTAGGCTTTTAAAATTTTGATGATTCCTATCTCAGTCAAATGCATGTAATTAAACACACACACACACGCACACACAAGAAAATATTGGGATCCCAGTAGCCCTAGCCAATTTCCTCTCATTACCCCAAAGCTTAGTTTTTTTTATGTGTCTCTTAGTCCTTGTGAAGGAGGAGGGAATCTTCTGGGCAGATCAGGATGTGAGGGCATTTTATTTCAGTATATTGTTGACATGAATTTACCCACCGTCTTTTCCTACCCAGGGTAGAAAGAACTTGATGAGGTTTTGTTTGTTTGTTTTTAAATGAATGTGGGAGAAACCATTTTTTTTAGAATTGCCTATTCATGTCCAGAGCTGGAAATGTTTAACCCTTGGAAGTCTGTCTTTGAACCCTTGTGAAGTCACCCACTTGAATTTGGATAAAGAGATGCCTTTTTGTTTTCCTGAGGGGCTCCTCATCTTTGTGGCACATACAATAAAGCAACTGAGCACAATATGGTTCTATCTATGAAAGAAAGGACAGCACCTGTTGATCTGGCTGGTGCAAAAAGAGGTTTCAGCTCAGTTTCTTTTTAAAACAATTTACCAGATTTTCCATATTTTGAATGGAAATAATAACAGTTCTGTCAAATAATCCCACAAATCATTGTGGGACAAAGCAAAACTTACTGATTTCTCCAGTCCTAGTGTACGTCATGACAGAAGGGTAAGTGAAGGATGTGTCTATTTCAAATTCCACTACTTCTATGTTGTACGTCCTACCCTGATGAATAAGAACCCCTATTTTTGGCTGCAAAATATGGGGGTGTCCATTGCTTGATTTTGAAAACAAAACTATATCATGTCCTCACTAAAAGCTTCTCCTACCAAAGTACCAGACTAACAGAGTAACTTTTATAAAGATATCCCTCAGTTTTAAAATGAATGCAAATGGTGCAACAGCTTTCCTGAAAATGAAGTGGGAGGCATTAAAACAAAAATTCTAAGGATATAAACAGTATTCCCAATACTGGTGCTAAATGGCAACAGCAGTTGTTCTATTTAAGGAAACTATATTTGATAGTTCGCAGTGGTGTGGCATTTATAAATGAGTATGAAATTAGCCATTTTAAAGCTCATTAATGAAGCAAATGGGAAACTTTTGTGTTCAACTAAAATGCAGCAGCTAGTCATTCTTCTTTTTTTAAAAAAAAGTTCTTCCACTATTTGATTAAACAATTTGAAAATACTGCATATTGGATGCTTCATATTTTCCTTCATAAAAATTTGATTCAGTGACTTACCATGGAAAGCATAGGGGTATGTATGTATGTATGTATGTATGTACACCCACCCACACACACACACACCACACACACACACACAGCCACAAGGGATCATAGAATGGCTGGCATTAATATTGCTAAAGAATTGTTGTGGATAGATGGGCTGACCAGAGCTTAGAAAATTTCTCAGATAATGTAATTGGCAGACAATTCTAACTTCTCCCATAGTTGTTAATTACCTGTATGATCAAAATTTCAGAAATTATTTTAGTTATTTTTTTAAAAACAAACAAACAAACAAACTTAAACTATTATAAATGACTGATCTGTGGTACAAAACACATCTAAGGAGTGAAGTTGCACACCCCTGTAACTATAAATACAAGCATAAGATTTGTAGGAATACTGTAAAAGGAATGACATTATCTCTTGTTAACTTTATGATTTAATTGGTTAGTTATGCCTTGGCTATTGCAAATATTGTTGCTGTGTGCCTTCAAGTCATTTCTGACTTACTGAGACCCTAAGGCAAACCTATTGCGGTGTTTTCTGGGGCTGAGAGTGTGTGACACACCCAGTGTCACCCCAAAATGTGGGGGACCTGGAGGTCCTCCAGCAGTACGTATGTCTCAGTGAAATGATGGGGAATTATTCAGCTCAAATTAGGAGATTTGTAAGAGGTGGGGTAACCTAGTGAGATCTTTCCACCAATGTTTACAGGGAACTTGCAGGAAGAACCAGCCAGAGAGTCAAAAGTAAACTAAAATGTGTTTTATTGGGAGAATTCAGTCATGCACACATGCTAGATTCAGACATTCACACATTCACACAAGAGCTAACTGAAGAAAAGTGAGGAAAGGTTGATAGTGAGATTTCAGGGAACAGGTGATATTTACCAATCCAGAAGAATAGCCAAAAAAAAAAAAAAGCTATGTGGCTTAGACTTGTATCTAAGAGTAGTTCAAATTGTAATTCTAAGTGACAGAGTGATGTTCAGCAACTGATGTACTACATCTGAGCTAATGAAAATGTGGATTTAAGAACTCTTTTTCTGCCTGGAGGGTGAATATGGTAATGACTCTCCAGCAACATGGACTTCAGACTGAACTGATGGCTTTAGCCTGTAGGTGACAAAGGATCAATGGCTGATTTGATACTTCCGTGCTATTGGGTAGGCATGGGATAAAGGAGGAGTCTCTGAAGGTGAGAGGTAACAGGAATGGAACAGTCCACATTTCCATGTGAACATTGGAGACTCATCATCTCAGCAGAGGCTAGCTGGAAGCTTGTCAGCACTTGAAAGCATCTGGTGACCTGTCTATGACCTGACTGTGCTTATAAGGAGTCCTTTGACTTGGCTTAAGTGTCCAGTCAACTTACCTCATATCCAGCAATGCTTCCGGCCATAACAGTGTGTCAACTGAGCAATATCAAAGTGCAGCGGTGTATGGCTACTAACAAAAGTCACCCAGTGGGTCTCCATGGCTGAGTGGGGAATTGAAGCCTAGTCTCCAGGATCATAGCCCAACCCTCGAATGACTAAATCTCACTGGTTCTCTTTGCAAAATGACTCAAGCCAAGTGAATATTCAACTGCAATAACATGTTTATTTCTATACCGCTTATCAGCTAAGTGTTCCCTAAGCGGTTTACAATGTGTTAGCTAATTGCTCCCAACAAGCCGGATACTCATTTTACTGACCTCCAGAAGGATGGAAAACTGAATCAACCTGGAGCCTGGCAGGATTGAACTCACAACCTTGTGGTTGCAGTACTGACATTTAACCACTGTGCCACCAGGGCAGGACACACACATCCATACATACGCACAACTACACATGTAACAGACTTTGGATTTGGCCATTTCTGTAGATTAGGCTATTTTTTCATGTTATTTTTTTTAAAAAAAAAACAAAAAACAAATACTTGTAAATGAATCATGAGGCAGGGGAGAAACATAATTTCCCAACTGGAAACAGTGCAGAAATAAGTGGATCAGGGACAAAGCTGAATTAAAATAAGGAGAACGCTTCACTGGAGGTAGAAGACAGAACAGAATCCAAAAAGAATAATCTGACATAGTCATGTGACACCACCAAGTGGAACAATTCCAGCACAAGAGTTTTGGTCAGAGGTGTCTATCCCTTTGTGCAGACAAATCTGGAGAGCTTTCAGACAGAAAATTATTTCTGTGAAGAACACCTCTTGTGCACTCCTTATAACAAGCCACTAGTTGTGTCTGGCATTTGAAAAATCACTCTTCTCTGATTTTCTCTGCAATGGTTTTCTGAGTCCCTCTTAATAATTCATATGAAGCGAACGTACCCCTAAACAGATGCTTGAAAATAGAGCTGCACAGTCTCTGCTTAAAGACACCTTGAGTACGATTCATCCTATGTGAATGTTTTTCTAAAAAAAAAAAAGTCATCAAAAAACAAATTTCTATTACAACAGCATTAACATTGTAGCTAGGGGGAAAGTCAACTCAAAGTTAAGGCTGTAACTCCATCCTGTGGTATCTAGATATCACAGCACACATTTCATTTCTGATCAGACAGACAGCACTCAGAGAGACATGATCTGTGACCTGGGCACATTGATGTGTATTTCAGTCAAAAATTGATATGCAACTTCAGACAGGTTACAAATATCTAAGGAACCCAAATCCAATTAAAAGTTCAATGCGTTTTTCTTAGTCTGTACTTTCTGAGCTATCTGTAGGCTAAACAGAATTTATAATACCAGAATCCTTACATTGACAGAGACTTGTATATGAATCCCAAGATTTGATCACAGATACATGCAGTTCAAGTACATGTGAGACACAACTTACTTTGCTTTGGTCATTGGGGAAAGCATTCAATTTATGCATTCTGTGTACCAAACATGTATATCAAAAAAAAAAAAAAAGGAATGGGATGGATTTCATTTGTTTTGTAAAAAAAAAAGAGTAAGAGAGAGGGAAAGGGAAAAAGAGAGAGAAAATCAGACTTTGAGCAGATAAAGAAGAAGGATAAAAGGAAAAATGTTGATGAATACTGATGGAAAATGGAGACATTACAGATCTATCCATCCCTGATACAGAAACATAAATGCACTGCTCTCTTGTTTGTTGTTTTTGACAAAGGCTGGAATTCAGTATCCCACTTACTGATGAGCAACCTGGTGTTAAACATCTATCATGATGCCAACATAGTAACTGCCCCACTTCAATTTTCTAGGCATCAGCTGCCCTGAAAGAAAAAGATCCACTCTTCTGACAATCAGGACACAAAGGGGATAGTGTTTCCACCACTTCCCACCAATCAGTAAGGCTTCAACCATCAGAAGTAAGACCCTTCTTGCATGTCTACATCACAACCTTGCTGGCTGGAGAGAAAGAAATGGAAACATTATCCATTCATGCCCTGTTATCCAGTAGAATGAACCTCCTTCTCTTGGTGATGTTAATGGCTGATAAAGTAGGTTTGGAAGGGTCAAGTCAGGAGATGCTATTTAGTTATGAGAGAGCCCAGAGTCCAGAAGCTAAATGCTAGCTTTGGCAAGTGACTAGAAACTTACAAGAAAAAAGTGAGGCAAGGCTTGCAAGATAGCAAGGGCTCTGAATAACAGGAAACTAGCTAAGTAACACAATAAAGACTTCACAGAAATGGGGAAGCAAATATAGGTAGATGCTAGAATGTGGTTAGCTCTGTGGTCTACAATGTCCAGAGCACCCAGACGCAACAAATAGGAGAGGGAGCTACCATAAGAACTAAACTATATTTACCTATAGTTTCATTCAGCTTCATTATAATATTAACTTTCACATCCCCAAGGTGGGATTTGGTATTATAATGTGGATCCAGCTATATGCACATGCATAGTGCTTGAATGCTGACAGAATAATGACATAGCTTCCTATACATATAGAGTTATCTCCTCCCCAGGGAGGACCATATAACCTTTGAAGACCATATAAGATGTCTTGTGTTCGGGAAACACTGGATTTGCCTGAGTGCCTTGTGTTCCGTTCTGCAGAACTGTCAATAAAAGAACTTTGATCTCTCTCTCTCTCTCTCAGTGTGGCTTATTGGCTAGTGCACTGGGCACAAACCCTGCCCAGAGTCCCTTCTCTGGGAAAAATCTAGGTGACAGTTACACATAAGTAGCTAAGTAACCAATGTAGAATTCTGGTCATGATCTTTTTCTATGTATTGGAATTGGGGCAATTTACCTCCTTAATTCCTGCCAGGGCATCTGAAAGGAAAAGCATGGGATTGTGGGATTTTCTCTTTAGGCCATCCTCCTTAGTTGCCTCACTCCCATCATCCAGTCAACTTAGTCTCCCTTCCTCCATAGTTGTCTACTCTACAATGCCTCAGTCCCGCTATGGCCAAGATAGGAAAAGCCAGGCCACACTTGTCTCTGCTTGAGTTCTCTCTTCCAAAAACATATAGTATCAAGGAATGGAATTGAATTAAGATTCTTTTTTTACCCTCATGCCGATTGTCACTTGAGTCAGACATTTTGATCAACATTGTTTCAATCAGCATCTGCAAAAAGACAGGTTATCTCAGGATCTTGAAGTCTTCCAGATGTGTTTAGACTGTAAGACCAGCAGCCCTGGTCAGCATAGTAAATGGTGAAGAATGCTGGGACTCACAGTCCAACAATATCCAGACAACTACATGATACTGAGCCCTAGTTTCCTGCAATCTCAGTGAAAAACATCTCTCTGGACCAGCCTGTACAATTTTTTCCCCCTTTTCATATTTATGTGATTGCTGGGGACTCATAAGGCAAAATCCCACTTTCCTTATTTCCTTGTATACCATTAGCCCTTGCCATTGCTCATGAAAGCTTTCTCCCTCATGTGTGGGTTCTTCTGAAGGGCACGGCCCCCACCATTATATCTACCTCCAGTTCCATAAACTCTCTGAGCATCCCAGAGAGCACAATTAACATAACATCTAGCTTTGCCCTCAGGAAAGTCACTGCGAAGCCCTCGTGATTTTTGGCTGGTCCATATGTGCAAGTGTTTCCAAGCGTGAGCTTTCACCTTCTGACAAGAGTCTCAAGAAATCCTTCCTCGGAGAAGTTTCTATGTGCATATGTCAAAGATGAGAGAATTTTATCATCCTGGAAAATGCTGTCTCATAAAGAAAGATGAGTATGAAGATAGCAGGAAGCTAGAATGAACTGTTATTCTTTTCATTTTCTATCTCAACTGCCTGGTTGATTGATGCCTACAGCAATCTATGTTTTGCTAGTTAATAAAAACAACTTTGCCTATATGCTCAGTTTAAATTTAAATTGCAGCTAAGAAATAATCTCAGGAGATTTTATTTTATTGTGTGTGTGTGTGTGTGTATCTTAATGGATAGTTTTAAAATTAAAATTACAAACACATACACATGCACAGAGGAACTCCACACAAACATTATCCCCATCTGCTCAGATGTCCTGTAAATGTCTTGATTGGAAAAAAGTGGTACTAGGGTGGTGGACAAGTTATAGGCAGTACCTGCCAGTTACACCAGTGGGGGTGGGGACAGGTGGTTGCTATTATGAATAATTTTCAATTTTAATATGATTCCTAACCCCATTTTATATTATTATTATTATTGTTGTTGTTGTTGTTGTTGTTGTTATTTCTTACCCATCCGTTACCAAGGTTCAAGGCAGGGTACAACATAGATTAAAATACAATTGAAAATTGAATGGGTAGTCCTGCTAGAAGAAAGAAGTCGTTAGCACTTTTTTAAAAAATTCAGACATCATGTTGAATCTTTTCCAGTAGGTCATTTCACTGTCTAGGAGCAGCTGATGAAAATTTTGTCCCCTAGGTCACCATTACCAAGCTAGTCCTGACTGGTTCAAGTCACTGCCCCCAGAGGACCTGAGTGTATGGTGCAGATTGTATGGTGATCCTGCAGGTAACTTGGACCCAACCATGAAGGATCTCAAACTTATAATCAACACTTTGCACTTCATCCAAAAACCAATTGGCAGCCAGCAGAGTGATTTTAATGCCAGTGTGATATACTCACTTCTCGCTTTACGTGTAACTAATCTGTCTGCCTATTTTGGTCCAGTTGGAGTTTCTGAACTTCGTACAAAGATAGTCCAATATACAGTGCACTGCAGAAATCAAGCCTCAAGGTTACTAGCATGTGCACTAACATCTTTAGGTCTTCCAGTTCGAGGAAGGAGGACAGTTGCTGTATCAGCCAAAGCTGATAATAAGCACTTCTGTTTGAGCTGACATTTGGAGGGATGGATCCAGGAGCACCCCCAAGCTGTGTACACAGTCCTTCAGAGGGAGTGTGACCCCATGCAGAACTGGTTAGCCACTTCCAATCATAGATTAGAACCCTTAAGAGTAAGTACCTCTGTCTTGTCTGGATTCAGTTTCAATTTATTTTTCTTCATTCAGCCCATTACCTCCTCCAAGCATTCATTCGGAAGAGGCATGCTATCCTTGACTAAGACTGTTTTTGAAGGTGTGGAAAAATATATATGGAGAAAAATATTTGGGTATCATCAGTATACTGATAGCACCTCACCACATGCCTCTGAATGATCTCTCCCAATAGTTTCATGTAGATGTTAAAAAGCATTGGAGATAGAATCGCACCTTGCGATATATCATGTAACAACTTCTTTTTTGAGGAGTAGTTATCTCCAAACACCATCATCTGGACCCTGTCTAAGAGGTAAGACTGGAATCACTGTGTCAGGATGCATGGTTCCTGCCATGAGTATGCTGGCTGTGTAATGTATATGTATGTGTTATAGAATAGACTTAATAGATGAAAAAGTAGCTATAGGCTACTAGAGTTGCAATGTATAAATTTCCAATTGCTGTTTGAAAACATGTATCCGGTTGAGGGTTTAGAGGTATCTCAAGTTGGCTAACGGTTATTCACTGCAGTGTTTGATGTCACTTTGTATCTGGAAAGGAGGAAAGAGATCAAAAGGGGGAATGCAAAACTAGTGAGAAAGTGTTATGGGAATGCACATGGCAAAGATAAGGAGATAGTAAATTGTCCTGGCTACCAAGATAAAAGATATGTAAGCAACAGAAGGGTCTGGGAAAATCTGGTACTGGTGTAGAGATGTGACCTTTATGACTTCCACCAATCATTGCAATATATGGCTAAATTTGTTTGACAAAGTACAGAACTTGTAACCATTCAACATATGGTAGTCTCAGCAACTTTTTACAATGATTATTGCATTGCTTATTTGCTCCAAATAAATCCTTCTGTTCTAACTCTAAGTGCTGTTTGTGAGTGCAAGTTATCCAGGATATGACACGTTGCAACACAATGCCTCCAATTCCCAACCCCTCCCCCCAGGTGTTCCAGAAGGATACCATGGTAAATGATATTGAAAATCACTGAGAGGTCTAAAAGCACCAACAGGAACACACTTCCTCCCTCAATATTAAGATGGGGTTCACCCACTAAGACAACCACAGAAGTCTCAACTTTGTATCCTATTCTAAAGCTGGTTTAAAATGGTTCAAGGAAGTGTGTGTCATTCAAGACCACTTGAAGTTGGAAGACAACTGCCTTCTCTATCATCTTGCCCAGAAAAGGACGATTAGATACTGGTCTATAATTATCAAGGTCTAGGAGATCCGGGAAAGGCTTTTTCAAAAGGGGTCTAACTTTTTTAACTCTTTTAAATAGGATGGAAATTTCTCCTCCCTCAGAGATGTATTAATGATATGTAGTATTTCAAATCTAATTGCATCTTCTTCCTGGATGATCATCCAAGATGGAGATGGATTGAGAAAACAAGTTGTCCTCCCTACTTGCCCCAGGCAATTTGTCCACATCAGCGCTACTTATGAATTGAAACTGATCCAGTATAATCCCACTCACAGAGTTGCTGGATACCCCATTATCAACTTCCATTACATACCATGCTGTTTCATGTGCAGAAAAAACAACACAATGCATTTTTAATATAGGATAAGTCCTGAACTACAGAGATTCTCATTCATTTGTGGTTCTCTACATCAGAAATCCATGTTTCAAATATTTTTAAGTATGCTTTCTGTCCCTGGATAGAAAGAATCCCTGGATGGAAATAATAGTTCATAAAGAAGTGAGCTGAAACCCATGAACTTATGCTAAAATCAATCAGTCTTAAAAGCACTGCTAGATTCTCACTCACCCCCCTCCATCCCCTTCACTTTGTCTGAAAGTCAATGGTCAGTAAATCTCTCCCAGTGCTGGAGTTCTACAAGTTACAGTTTCTTTTGTATGGAAGCATGCAGCCCTAAGTTTTGTTAAGGAAAATGGAGGGAGCATGGAAAACGTACCTCTCCTTCACCACCACAACCTCACTAAAAGTAATCCCTACAGTGTGTAAAACTGCATATGCATACTATATATATTCATGTATAAGTCTAAAAAATGTGACTAAAACCTTGGGTCAACTTATCCATGGCCCAAAGTACCATAACCTAACTCTTATGAACAAAGAAACCATCCTCTGACTAGAATGGCAAAAGATGAGAGTTAAGTCTGTCCCAGGAGCACCTAAAAGAAGAAACAATCCCCCTCTACTATCTTTGCCACAGCAGTGTGTTTCTGGTCTCCCCTGTAAACCAGCCTGGGCTTTGAGACCTGCTGGAGAGGCCCATCTCTCTATGCCACTACCTTCACAGGTGCATCTGGTGGGAACATGGGAGAGGGCCTTCTCAGTGGCTGCTCCCAGGCTCTGGACCTCCATTTCCAGGGAGGTCAGAATGGCAGCCTCCCTTTGTTCCTTCTGCATACAAGTAAAGATGTTATTATTTCAGCAGGCATTGAATCTGGGATCATTGCCTGCTGACAAAATGTGCTGGCTATTTTTTATTTTTGTGTGTTTTTAAATATGTATTTTAACTCTATTTTAATTATTACTGGAATTTTTTTGTTTTATCTTCAATATTTTATGAATTTTAAACTAGGTTCACTTTTTCAAAAAGTGCTATAAGCTGCTTTGAGCCCTTCTGAGGAAAATTGCAGGATACAGATAATGGTAGTAGTAGTAATAGTAGTGCCCGGGTAGGAAAATGGCACTTTCCCTCAAAGGAGTACCGAGAAAGTAGAGGGAGTGGATGTTTCTCTCAGAACAGAATAAGTTCGCTTTTATGCCACTCTACTCAGAGAAAAAGATGGTTCCTTTTTTGGTAAGAGTTAACAGTGCATCTTAGGCTTTTACCAAAAACAAAGGAACCCTCTTCTTCTCTGAGGGCAGTGGTCAAAGACCTTTTTGAATGTCTGGGCAGGTAAATGGCAGTGCCAGTAGTGGCTGGGGCAGATGGTCCCCTGAAGCAGTGCTGGTGCTTTCTCCTCTTCATGGAATGACCCTTGACTTATCCACAGGCTGTATCAAAATCCACAAATTTGGCCCCAAAACCTACTTGTACACAAGGTCAACTTAGACGCAAGTATATACAGTATGTTTTGACAATGTCTGGGGGCAGGGAGAAAATTGGTTAAATTATTTTTCCGGTGATGGAATATCCCACGATTGCAATGGGTGGGGACCCATTGGCAGTGAGACTGTGATGATGTCATGAAAAAGCAGACCAGCAATGTGTCCCCATCGCGGGACGGCAACATCATGCAGAAATGGCCACAGTCTTTTGAAATAAGTCATTGAAAGCTTGAGTGATGCAAATTCCTCCATTTCCTCCTTCCTTGATCATTCTGGGAAGCACAAGTCTCTACTCAACTTTCCTCTCCTCTTTCTCTCTTGCAAGCAATCTCGCCTTCTTGAAAGCAAGCTTTGCTAGGTAATCAGTTTGGGGTCTTTTGGAATCCATTTGCAGTTTCTGGCAAGCAGCAAAAGGATGTAGATTCTGAGACAATAAGCCAAGAATCTGAGGACAGAGAATACCAGCTATGGCAATTCTGGCTGATTCATGTGTTTTGGAGTGCATGGAACTTTCAAAAATCCACATATTTCTTTATATATGCAAAGATTTATTACTTTAAAAAGTCGGTGGCATATTCTTCATATAACTTAGACTTAGCCAGTTCTGGCTGCACAAAAGCTTGCTGGAACTGACCTTATACATGGTCATCTGTAGCATTATCCTTCTTTATCTCACCATTTTCCCCTAAATATCTTAGATTTGAACAAATCTCCCTTCTCTGAAACAGCCATTTTGCCAAGAGGATGGTACCCTCTCTTTCTTTAGTTTCATCCCCAGACCAAAAAACAGGCTCCATGGTAAGGAGGAGGCTATTTGTGTGGAAGAAAACAAAACTGATAAATATTCTGACCTCAGGTAATTGCTTTTAATGTTTAGTAGTTAGACCTCCAGGACTGAACATCTCCATATTCAAACATATTCATAGTTATGTGAATTATTAAGTGAGAATAGCCTTAAAATAAATTCTGGGTTTGCTTCATTTTTCTTTGGATTCATCTCCATCTCAGTGGAGGTACAGAAGAAATCTAATGTTGGATCAGATCTCCATCTAAACTCTATTTCGGAGAAACCAGACTTCCTCAGAAAACTGATATTGTTTATCCTTGTTTGCAAAAAGAATGTCTATTGTCCTTCTAGAGAAAATGAAGCCAGAGTTTCCCAACTGCAGTTCCTGACCTCAGAGGCAAGGTTCAGCCATTTCTTAGACAGAAAAGTTGATTCAACAATTAATCCTGCAGCCAAACAAGCTGAAGTTCTTTAAGATAATATCAGAGCAAGGTTTTTTTTTTCCATCTCTACCAATTTGTTTTCAAAGGGGAAAGCTACACAAATAGATTGATTTACCCTGACACTAGACACTTGTTCAAAAGGTCTTTCAGCTGTTAAATTCAGGTATCATCAATCTGGAAGGGAGGGAAAAGGTCTTGAAATAAATCCATGTCTAAGATTACTTGGACCTTTCAGTGATCTCACCAGCATTCAGGCTTTGACTTATCTTTCTGGACAGTTTATCTCATCTTCTTACACCAATAGATCTCCAATAGATTTCATGTTGCATTACGGTTATGTCCCTAGGGTGTCAGCCCCTTTTCTGGGGAATATGAAGACTTGTTCAATTAAGAATCAGTCTCCTCCAGCAGAGAATGCAAGGGAAAACTCTTAGCCTCTTGGATCTCTCTGAGACTAGCTTCAGCAAAATAAAGCAAATTGTCAGGATGTAAACTACTTTACTGAAAACTTTATTAATTATATTAGAATGCCCATGAAGAACGTGTATACGTAGATTACCTAAACGCTGGCTAACTACAGGAAGTTAAGGAGTACCTCAGAAGAGCTGGCACTCACCATCTTGAAAGAGGGAGGGAGGGGAAAAAGAAAAAGAAGAATCTTTTATGTGGCCACAGAAATACAACTAGAAGTTTCAGCGGTACTATGATATAGGCCCTTTTCGCACTTTTTTTTTGCACGAGTGCCCCTTGAGCACAGCACAAATGGGAGCGCTGCTGCGCACGACACACTCCCACTTGCGCGGCGCTCATGAGGCTGGAGCGGGGCAGGGGCATATTTTTTTATTTTAGGCTTGAAGCCGAAAATAGCCCGCACTCGCACAATGCTCGCGCCACCCTCGCACACTTACCTCCATGCGGTGCGTCGGCGAGCTGGGCAGGAAGCACTTCCTTTCCCCATGGAGCCTACAGCTCCCACAGTGCCCTGCGGAAGGAAGGGGTGCTCGTGCAATGGTCGCGTCATCACGAAGCGCCCTGCGGAAGGAAGGAGGGGGAAGCAGCAGCCTCGCAAAGGAGGCTTCTCGCGCAAAATGTCCTCCCCCGTCGTGGAAAAAGGTAAGATGCGAAAAGGGTCATGGAATTCTGGGGTTTGTAGTTTACTGAGACCAAAGAGCTCTCTGGCTGGGAATGCTAAATGCCCCTCCCTGCAAACCCAGGATTCCATAGGATGTTGAAAGTGCAATAATAGCAGTATAACAGTGTAGTGTGGAAATAGCCATAGTTGCATAGATGCACAGATCTATTGTATTACAACTGGTGATTGACCACATGGGAAAAGTTTTAGGGAGACATTATCAATAGGGAAGAGGCATGCCCAAAACCCTTACTGTCTAAAGCCCCATTGCCCTAATAGCAAATGAGTACAGAGGATGTAAACAGAATGCTTCGTGGAGCAATATTCCCCAACATTTCAAATAGATCTTAGTAGATATTTTTTTATTGTATGCAATAACTTCAGAGGACCTTTGCTGAATCAGATCAGATTCATCCAGTCCATGGTTTCAAATAGTGCCAATTCAGATGTTTCCAGAAAGATTACAAGCAAGGCAAAGAGGCCTTCCTAACATTTCCCTCAGTTTCCAAAAGAATATTGAGTGAGATACTGCTTCTTGATCTCGGAGTTCCATTTAACTGTCATGACTAACAGTTCATTAAAGACCTAATATCACAAAGTGAAAAAATCTGTAACTTGTTGCTTTCTCCTACATTTGACATGTTTGAATGTCAAATCCTTTCTGTAAGGAACCTGAAGAAATTTGAATATTTTGGTGAATTCTTCTAAAACAATTTCTCTCCCATTTACAAGAGGCAAATTCAATACCTACAGATATTCCCAACTCAGAGATGACCTTGTTATATCTGCCTGCCACTTAGCTGTTAAATGATGTCTGTTAGAAGAAACAATGCAACATCTCCAGTTTATTATGTTAAGCATAGTTGAATATACAAGAATTCAAATCCAACTTTTTAAGAGGTAAGTATCCAAAGTTCTGGGCCTAAATAGATGAATCTATGAGTTTTGTTTTCATTCAATGACTTGATGTTTTTTTCAGGTCTTAAGTTTTTTTCATCCCACATCAGAAGAAATTCACAATTTTTGTCCAATTCTTATCAAATATGAACTGAACAAAACAAAGTTCTCACTCATTCCTACAAGGAATGTTCACAAACTGTCGCAGTGATAACCAAGCTAAAAGAAAGGTCAGAGGCCTTTTTGGCTGAGAAAATGAGCAAACAAAGCATTTCTTTTACTATATTGAAGAGAAGAAACTGCCCCATCAGTCCATACCTGAAGGACAGACTTCTCCTTCATAGGCACTACCAGGCTTCTATTATACCAGACTGGCAATATATACAAAGATGTTTACAGTGTCATACAATGTTCAACTATTTGCTCCAAGTAAGGAAAACAAATAATATAGTCGAATTTTCTTCCCACTGCCAAATAGTTTCAAAAAGTTTTTACAGGTGAGAGAAAGTTTTCAAGAGTTTTTACAAGTGAGAGAAAGTTTCTCTCCCTGTCTGCGCCATGTGACATCAGGAGGATGGGGGTGGAATGACCAAGCTAATTCCTGTCCTGGTCCTCCTGAACATCAGTGTTGCACAAGGGTTGTGCGGAAGGAACCAAAATTCCAATCTTGGGCCCCCTATCATCATGGGGCCTTGGCTACCCCCTCCCTGACATATCAAGAGAGGCTGTGGCTAGGCAAGAACCAGGAAAGTAATTGCTTTGACAGCTGTGTTCCAACAGCTGATTCATAATAACGTAGATGCCACTCCTGTGTGCTGGCTATCAGATCACAGCCATAATGATCCCCCTTGCTGGATTATATCCACTGCACTCCCATCTTGGTGGGAAAGAGAATAGGTGAATCAGGGCTGGGAGAGCAGGAATAGCTCTCAAGCCTACTTGAAGACTACGGGGGGGGGAATAGGGCTTAAGGAATATTGTTCTTATCAGGGGCTTTGAACACTCAAAAACCATGTTCTTATTTTTTTTTCCTTGTTCTATCCCTAGATATTTGTGCATAAATGCTGAAGATGTTAGTCATCAGACCATCTCTATCCATTTTTCTTCTTTCTTCTCATAAGGTAGCTCATCTTCTTTAGTCACTATGTGAAAGTGACTGTAGCAGGAGCATGTTTAATGTCTAAAGGCTCTCTGGAGGCATACATCCTAACAACTGTTCCTTTTCTTTCATACATTCACATAAACCCCTTTCAGCATTCTGACTTCTTGCAACTCTCATTTCAGGGAGAGGTGAGTGGCTTTGAATACAGATTTCAATTCACCTTTTGTGTACCCAAAAGGTCTTGCAGCGTTAATCTAATTTTAAAAAATAGCCTGGATAGAAAATCCCATGATAGATTCACCTTAGGGTCTCCATAAGTCAAAAATGACTTGCAGGCACGTAAGAGCAACAACAACAATTTATTGTTTTTGTTGTTGTTGTTGTCATTGTCTCCTGCATATAATATGGATGATCCATTCCAGGATCTAGCACATGACATGATTTTCACATAAAGTGTGGAACCCTTTGTTTCTTACCCAAAATGAACAAGGGAGGCATCACATCCACTGAAAACGATCAGTATTTCACCTTCTTACATAAAGAAAGCACTTTTCAAATTTTCTTTGGCTTATCTGGATTGCCAGCATTTCCATTCTTGTATTTTGGGGCCATTTCCATAACAAGGCCTCTTCACCAGCATGAAGTAGCAGCATCCAGATAACATGAGGAGAGCTTGCAACACAAGGTAGCAGTGGCCAGAAACTGTGAGCAGTGTGAGCAGCATTTGGAGCCAAAATATAATTGAAACTACATAAAACAATCTCACATTAAACACAGGCCCACATCATCATCATCATCATCATCACCACTGTTGACAACATAAGAGAATATTTTCCTCTCATTAATATTTCCTTATATGACTTCTAGAGTGTTGACAAAAGTTAATTTCTTCAGCATTCTTATCTTGCTTTTAAATGAGAAACAATACACAGTCTCCTAAAGATATGAAGTGCAGTGAGGTACAATGACAATTTTGTTTTTAAGTTCATAGCTGCTGTATAATCCCAGCTGAGCTTTGAATTCCAGAAATGAAAAACAAAAAGACACTAGTTTCCTTTTAAAAAATTGCAAGAATGCACTGTAAAACATTTTAATGAAAAAACCAGCTTGAATGAAATCCATCTGTGATGGGCCAAAAGCTGTTCAGTTTTGATGTTGGTTTTAATGAAAAATGGAAAGATATTTTTTTTCCTCCAAAAAAAAGTGCACTACAGTATATATGTAATGATCAAGTATCAATTTTGGAGTTTACATCTTTGAACTGTATCCAAAATTGAGCTCTTTGGAATTAGAAGAATTTTAGTAACAGGGCTCAGAAAACCTGCAAATCTACACACTAAGGATAGGCTAAGAATTCTGTTGAAATTATTTTTGCATCAGAATTCCAAAATTCACAAAGTTATTCCTAGACATCACCTCCCAAAAATGATTCTATCAAATGTGAGAAAGTGAAACTGATAGAGCTGTTCTCTCCATGCTGGAATTAGCTGGAGCTTGATTACTTGGCCAAAGCAAATGGGTGAGAATTTAGTTCAGTTTTTCAGTTCTGAAAAATCAACACATTTTGCAAAGATTTTCCGTAAATCAGCTGGAAAGAATATGGGATTGAAACATTCAAAACTTGAATAAAGTGAAAATGACCTATCCTGACTATACAAACTAAGGCCATTATCCCATGACACTGGCCATTTCCGCACCAGTCTGTTATAGTGCCATGATTCCACTTTCAACATCCTATGGAATCCTGGGGTTTGCAGTTTTGGGAGGGGCTGGGCAAACCCCAGGATTCCATAGGATGTTGAAAGTGGAATCATAGCGCTATAACAGACTAGTGCAGAAAAGGCCACTGTCATCCCAGTCCTGAGCCCATGCCATCAAATGACATCGCCGCAGTCCTGTTGCTGTCACGTTGCTGTCCATGGTAAACCCAACCTTTTTCATTATGAAAACAAACAAATAAACAAAAAACAGTAATGGCCCACTTTCCTGCCAAGATCCTGTCAGCTGCAGGTGTTCAATAAAGGCCCAAATGCTTGATAGCACTTCCTTCTGGAGTACAGCACAGAAACTGACCAATCGTGGTTTGTGGATAGGGAAAAGGCAGGGAGAGGGACCGTCCATTGACAGTGTGCTGCAGAAGGAAGAACAGTGTGCCTGACGCTACCATCCATAACAGGCAACCAAGTGTGGTGAGTTGTGTTCAGACCCTGATCCCATCCTGGCAATGGCAATGGGATCCTCCTGGCATGATGCATTATTGTTATGCATAGTGTGGTAAGGGCTTGAGACAGGAATAAATATAATTAAGCTTAATGGGACTTTTAAGAATTCATGCCTTAATCAGTTATACTTCCATCAGTTTGCATCTGATTACTATAGTTCTGAAAGAGGAAAAAAAGAATTTTATTCCATCATCAGTTGAAGTACAAGCAGACTGTATGGATAAGAGCCCCATTTGTGAACAGAGGTATGCTGTTACTATAATTCTGACTGGCAAATGGCAACAACCTCACTGAAGCTAGGCATGAATGAAATACCAGCTGAGAATCTTATGAACAATGCCTTGAGCTCTCTTGAAGAAACACAGACTATAAATAAATGCCCTACTCTTGAAAGTATAAACTTCTTTTTGCTTCTTTTCTCTGCATCCTCTTTCTAATGTCCTTTGTTAAGATGAACGAGTTTTGGAAGTGAGAAACCTGCTGGCCAACTCTTTTTTAGGGAAGCTTCACCGTGAAGTTTGACTCCTTTCTTTTCTTTCAAGTTAGGTCCCTCAGGCATTTTGATGCAGTGGAAAGGGAAGATTTTATTATAAAAGGCAAAACAGTTTTGTCAATACAAGTACAGATGTGCTCTGGTTAAAATATTGATCACATCTCACTGCCTAGAGGCCCTTTGAGATTGTTGCTTCCTCTAGGTAACTCGCTGGCCTGTTGTTTCCTCCGCACTGAGAAAATGTGTTGTGTTATCAGTTCTTCAGTCACATAAATTCCACTAGGCTTTAACTTTCCTCTCTCTTTTCCTTGTGAAGAAAACTCTCTCTTGCGCCACTCACTGTTACTGTTCATGGTGATTGTTGTGCCTTAATTCTGACTTCCATGTTGGCTTTCCCTTTCACGTGAAAGTCATCATTTTGTAAGATCCATAGAAGAGGACTTGCTTCATGTCCTATCATTCTGTCAGCCTAGGTTGCTGTGGTCCCAAAGCAGACGCTTGTCTGTAATGGCACATGAGCAATCCCTCTGGAAAAGAAGCCCAGTTAAGTCCCCTTTTATTAGGTAGTAGGATAAAATCTTTTGCTTTGAGCTGATATATGGAATAGAATGGCAGCTCCGTTGTCAAGATAGTTCAGTTTGAATTGCCCCTCTTTGGATGCTTTGTATTGTCTGCTGAAATGTTTTCTTTATTGACTTTTTAAATCTTTTCCTTCACTTCATATAGTTTAACTCTGAACCATTTCATGATTAATAGCCAGAGGGGGAAAAATCACTGATTATTTTAAACATACACAAACCAGTAAATGAATAAATAAATCAAGTGAAACCACCAGGTCTCTGGAAAGGCTAGATTCTAGGTTGAGGAAGATCTGCAGAGCACATACATTGTGTGCAAAAAGTCCAGTCCTTGGCACATCCTAGTAGAACTGACAAAGATTCCTGTCTGAAAAGGTGGAGAATAAAATAACCTGCAGACAGTTCAATTAATTTCAGTTGATTTGATTTATGCCTCACCTTTTCTTGCTCTCTCTTCCTCCCTTTTTTTCATGGCCTCCTTTTAGGCCTTCTTGAACAGAAATGTGAGCAAAAAATGATGTATTTGCCTTCCAGAATTATTCATGGGTAGTAGCACGGCCGGTCCTACTCTTTGACAAAATGAAGCACTTGCCTTAGGTGGTAGATGGCTAGGGACAGCAACAACAGTTCTTTAGCTGTTCCTTTTGAGACTCCTCCACCTCCCACCACCAGCCATTCTCCTTTGTTGGAGGACAGAACTATATATGCCACATGAACTGTATACAATTCTCTAAACTTCTCTAAACTTTTTGAGGTAAGACCCAACTGCTGATCCAGTTGATCTCTTTGTGGTGGGATGGTCATATTGTCCTTCACTTCATGTAGCAAAATAATGTGGACTAAGCCATGACACAGTTAACAGGGCTGTCTTCTTAGTGCAAACTGCTGGTTGCATGTAAAAGTCAGGGAAAATGCAGAAAGAAGGAAGCAGCAAAACTACAGCAAAGTCCTCAGTAGTTTTGCGCAGGGAAATGGAGGATTGTGTTTGCTTCTTTGCTGAATTTGGGCTGGCTACTTAAGCAAGACAAAAAGTTATTTATTTCCATGGGACAAGCTGGGAGAGGCCTCAGAGTGTGTCCAGGCTGTGTTTCAGCCTGCTGATTTATGTAGCCAGGGTTGAGGTTTGTCCATTTATGCATCACCTTGTTAGTTGGCTTGCTGTGGTGATGACTGGGAAGTCAACAGTATGCTTTCATTCCATTTCAGTACAGGACACAGAAACAATGAATTTTAGGCCCTTTCCACAATGTGCTGGGGTGCAGGGATCACGCGAGCAGCCTCTAGCAAGAGGCTCTCACATTCTGGTTCCTTAAGCTTCACTGCTGCCACCTGCTCACATGAGAGTTTCCCAGGCTGCGCTGGAGCAGGAAGCACAAGTGCCGCGGTTCCAGAGCTCTGCATTCACAGCAAATGCATACAGGGCCCCGGAGTGATGCGCAATTGTGCACCATTTTCGACTCACAGCTGAAAATGAAAAAGTGTGCGGTCAGCAGCTGCCAGCCCCTGGAGCATCACGCAATTGTGAGTGCATCATGTGGACCGCTCCTCACATTCACGTGATGCTTGAGGGGTCTTTTCGCATGGCAAATGCCATGCAGAAAGGGCCTTAGTTACAAGAAAGAAGTTTGCTAGCTATCAGGCCAATAAACAAATAAATAAATAATCTATATTGCTTGCATTTTTATTTACCATTCTGATTAGTTTGGTGGGGGAAATTACTTTTTTAAAAAAAATCAAAGAGCATTGTTGAGAAACTCTCATAGGTAGGGTGCAGGGTTCTTATGCTTAGTTTGCTTACAGGGTGACTAAGGATTGTATATGGACCAGTCTTAATGTGGAACCATCTTTCTGATGGTCTAATGTTCCCTGGACTTCCTACACTTCACTCAAAGCCAGTAACTCTTTCTTAGGTGAATTCCACTGAGAGAGGGGGAGGGTATAACAAAATTAATCATAAGCTGTAATCCCTCATGCAAAGAAAAAAAATGTTGAACTATACCGGTTGGAGTCCTCAGACAACCGTATGCAGTGGGAAAGAGTATGAGACTATATGTGGTGAGAGCATAATGGTCAGTAGCAAAACCAGGGCTGGATCCAATTACACCTAGTGGGTGTAGCTGAGGATCTGACATTTTAAATTCCAACAGCATGCCAAGGCAGCAATACTCCAGAAAAGGCATTATGGGAAATTCAAATATATGTATTGGGGGGGGGATTAAAGGGAACTCAGGGCAGTTGTCAGTGGCAATTCTGGTTCTAGGAAGAGTATATCTTTGGCATGCAGAATTCCTGTTTTCAGTTTCTGGCACTCTGGCATATGTCCTCATTGAAACTTAGGCCATTTCTGCACTGTACTGTTGTAGTGCTATTATTCCACTTTCAACATCCTGTGGAATTCTGGGGTTTTCAGTTTGAGAAGGGGCATTTAGAATTCTCCAGCCAGAGAGCTCTTTGGCCTATCATTTTCACATGTGTTCAACCATATGTCTCTTCATCCAATTTCTGTGATTAATCTACAGGTCTTGAAAATATACATTCAGACACTGACAAACACACATTCTGTACAAAGACATTTCTGAATGTGGTTTGTTTCAAAATATACATTTCTGAATGAATTTTCTCTCAACATGTACATTTTTAAAATATCCAAATACCCTCTAGAACCATGAAAGGCTAAGTTTGCTAGATTTCTCTCTCTGTGCTGGGGTGCAGGGTTCATGCAAACAATCTCTTGCAAGAGGCTCTCGTATCCCCGCTGCTTTGGCTCTATAGTTGCTGTCTGCCGGCCGGCCGGCCAACAAACAACATGAGGGCTTCGCCTCTTCCTCCTGCAGCATAGCCAGGCATTTTCCCAGGCTCCACTGGAGCAGGAAGTGAGCCCCACACTCCGGAGGCTCCGCATGCATAAGTGTGCTTGGGGCCCTGGAGCAATGTGTGATTGTGCACTATTTTCAGCTACAAGCCAAAAATGAAATAGTGTGTGATAGATGGCTGCCAGCTCTGGCACCGTCACACAATTGTGAGGATGTCATCTGGAACGCTCCTCGCAATCGCACGACGCTCCACAAACCCTTTCACATGGCAAATACCATGTGAAAAGGGCCTTAGTTACCTTTTTCTACAGAAAGTCTTGCATAAGGGTTAGGATGTTACATCGGGATGGGCCATACAAAGTTCAGTTCTCTACTCAGTGATCAAATTCCCCAGGTCCTTTGGGGTACTCTCTTCCTCTTAGCCTGATTTATCTCACAGGCTTCTTGCTATGTGTGAGAAAGACAGGATGGCCAAGACAGGGTAGAGGAGCCATGAAAAGTCTCCGGTGAACTGTGAACTCATTTGAAAAATCTCAGCAAAAAGATACCAGAAATAGTCAAAAGTTAAAAATAAAAACAACATGGAATCAAAGCAGTGTGATATAATTAATATAGTACTTCTTGTCAAAAGTGACATATCTAATGCTAATATTTATTACTGCAACTTCTATGTGTCTGTGGACTCACCTGAGATGGGAAGAAGAATAAAAAGAATGTAAGTAATGGGCAACTGGAGATAAACACAGTTCCATGAATATTAACCATCACAACACTGTCGAGAAGCAAATTAATCTGCACTATGGACATGACCCACATCCATAATAACTGGCTTCAATCTGTAGACTTTTACAAGGCTATGAACAAACCACATGTTTAGCCTGTTGTGTCCTTTTTCATCAATATATCTTGACATTTCTCTCTGATAGAAAATAGACTGCATTATACAGCACGCAATGGGAAGCCAATCTGGGAAGTGACTCTCAAGAGCACTGCTATGGAGGGCCCTTGAAACTCCATCTGTTCTGTCATACCTCTACAATGAAATGGAAACGAGTTTGTTATTGATACTGAAGAGAAAGAATAGAGAGAGAGAAGCTAAAGAAAAAGCTGTTGTTAAAGCAGAGATGATGGGTCTGGAGGTGTCTGACCCTGGGATCCTCATGGGACCCTGCACTTATGGGGCACATAAGAAATCAATAAAACTAAAGCAGGAGGCAAATCACGAATTGCTGAAATTGCATCTCTGGTAAAACAGCGTAGCAGTGCAAGAATCTCTGCAACATTTAAAAGGTGAATCACCATTTTAGGAGCAAGGACAGGCTATTCAGGGGGAATCTGAGGAGATCAGAAGCGACAAAACAGCTTGGGAGCTGCATGCAGCCTGCTACCTGTTTCTTATCAATCCATTACGTTTGTTTGGGAGGACTAACCCAAAATATTTTATTGCCTCAGGAATGGGTGAAAAAGGTACCATTCCCCATTCTGTGTAGAGAAGCTGACTGTACTGGCAGTTGGTACTCAGTGTTGGTAATGGAATAGAGTCCTCCACCCCATGGGAGGCTAATAGCCTGAGAAAGAAGGCACAGAATGGAGTGCATGGGATGCACCTCTATCTTCTGGGATATGGGAATGGCAAAGGGCCTCAGGAGGACCTGTTAAGGGGCTGCTGTTGCCACCCATCCCCAAGCACCTACACTATAAACAGCTACCTCACTGTGCAAAACTATGTAGTGGCTTGAAGGAAAGTGGGGGTGTCATCTGAGGTCAGACCCCATTTCTGAGATTGAAATCATGATGATGATGATGCAATCATTATTAAAGGCATTGAAGCAGGAGATTTGTTCTTTCCTATAGAACGTGTCCTAGAGAGCCAAAGTGATGTAGTAGTTTGAGCATTGGACAATGGCTCTGGAGGCTAGAGTTCAATTCCCCACTTGGCCATGGAAACTCACTAGATGGATCTTGGGTGACTCACACACTCTCAGCCCCCCAAAAAACCATGATAACTTTGCCTTAGGGTCCCCATAAGCCAGAAATGTCTTGAAGGCAAACAACAACACAGAACATGTCCCATGGGAGCATATGAATGCAGGCTAAAAGGGTGGACATGTCTTTGTGTTTATTTTAATATAACCTCCTCAAAATAAATATATGGAAGAGATCTTCCTCCTTCTCCTCCTCCATCACCACCACCAGCAGCACCACCAAGTATTCAAGTTCATGTAGGAGATATTGTCCATACCCAGGTAAAGTTGCTAGCATAACTTCATGGTGACAATTTTGTTCCATGTCCCTAATTCCACTTCATGGGACTTTCTCCTACTAAACCCTTCTTATTAGTCCCATTCTGAATATGTGAAGAGACCTGTGTAAATGTCTGGTGACAGTTGATAACACTCTGTGCATCATCAGTGGTCTTGAGGCAACATTGGTTTGGCTAAGTCTGAAAGAGTGCACCTTTATCCTATTATAGGTTTTTCATCATGGAGAATGGATATTTGTCTGGTTATGTGTGACCTAATCCTCTGGTTGAAACTCCCATGGGGAATAAAGGTGGTTCCCTTTAGACCAGGAGTGGGCAACTGTGGAAGGCTAGGGAGCTATATTTGCCTACTTCTCTGAGACGTTCCTTTTGCTTCCTGTTTCAAAAAATGGCCTCTCCTAGACTTATATGGGCCCATGGGAGCCAAAACATGGTGGAAAAGGCCTACACACACAATCTAGAGGTAATTTTGAAGTAAAATAATAATAGTAACAATTTTTGAGGGGATGGGGAAAAATGGGGGTACTTTTGAACATTCAAAAACATGACTTCTTTGAAGACCCTCAAGACTTGGAAGGTCTAGAGGTCCTTCAAATATAGTGCAAATGCTCTCAAAAAAAAATTGAATGTTTATTTTACCAAAAATAATGTTTTGATACCATGGGGACTGATGGTCACAAAAATTGCCCTGGGGACACATGAGACCCATAAATCACACTTTTCTGACCCCTGATTTGGACTCAGGTTGTGTGCCATTTCACGAGTATTGCCTAGATATGTGTCATCACTGAGGGGACCAAGCTTTTACTGTGCATTCTCACAGGCCCTTTCATGCATTAAAAGGGCTTCTGTGTAAATCGGAATGAAGTACTAGACAGGAATAACTATAGCTGAAATAGGGGTCTACCAAATCCTATTTTTCAAAAAAAAAAAAAAAAAAGAGGCATTCTGCAATTGGGTATCTGTCCTCCTGTATAAGAAGCTGAAAACATACCAATCAGCTATTCAGGAGGCATTGGTTTGTCCACGCACCCTCACACACTGCATTCACTGCAATTTATTTTAAAGGAATATTGATATGCAAACATGACAGCTGTCTGTGTACACTTATTGAACCAGACCAATGTGTAAAGATATATTTCCCAGGCATGAATTAACAGTGATACAAAGAGGCCCCTTTAGAATATGATCCCTCTAGTTTGCTACTGATATCTTAAAGGAATTTTAATTATGGAGATGATAGCATAATTCAGGTTTAAGACTCTGTTATACCTTAAAAAATACTTTCCAAACATTTGTAGATAAGTTTGTTCTAGAAGTGTTTTTCTAAAATTGCTCTCTACTTATTGGTCAAAATGACAATTATAATTTCATTTACATTGAATACCCAGACTCTCTCTTTTTCATTTCTCCATGGTGACCTCAATTATTCCCACAAATCAGATTAGCCTTGTTGACTTCAATAATTAAAGTGAACAAAGAAACGACTGCAGTCTAAGCAATTGTTCTTAGGGCCATTGTAGTCACCAACATTAATGCATTTTGGAAAGGGGGGAAAAATATTTCCTGGCCTGAACTTTAAGACACCTGAAGCTGAATAAAGCTTGGCATATTTTCAAAACCTCTAGAAGGAACTCTGAAGAGAAATTTCACTTAAGCTTTGACTTACTGTCCACAGTACAACGTCTTAAATGGCATCAAAATTACAAACACCTATTAAATAATCAAGCCACAAGTCGCCTGAGTCTCTGTAAAGAGTTCAGAATGGACAAACAAGTGAGTAGGTATCACAGAATCATAAACTGGTAGAATTTTTTTTTTTAAATAGAACACAAACCAATGGTTTTAAATTACAAGAAAATAAATTCAGTCTAAACATTAGGAAGAACTTCTTGGCTGTAAGAATCGTAGACTCTCGGAAGAGACCACAAGGACCATTAATCCAATCCCCTACCATGCAGGAATACACAATTAAAACACCCCAAAAAGATACCTGTGCAACCTCTATTGAAAGTCTTCCAATCTATTCTGCTAAAGCAATCTATTCCACTGTTGAACAGCTCTTATAGAAAAGAAGTTCTCCCTAAGGTGGAATCTCTTCTCTTATAATTTGAAACCATTGGTTCATGTTCTAGTCTCTGGAGAAGCAAAAAACAAGCCTGCTCTGTCTTCTGCATGACATCCCTTCAGATATTTAAAGATAACTATCATGTCACCTCTGTCTTCTCTTCTCCAGGCTAAACATATCCAGTTCCCTAAGTCATTTATCATTCCAGACCATTGATCATCTTGGTTGCCCTTCTCTGGATACATTCCAGCTCTTTGTGTCACAAAGCTGTGATACAAAGTTTAACATGTTTCCATGACCTTCTGTTCTCATAAAATTAAATTGGCATGATCTATTAATATAAATCTGATTGCCCATAGTCTGTTCATGGAAACTGAGGGTATGTAAATCTGCACTGTAAGAGAGCTCTTTGGGACATTCAGAGGTAGTGCAAGCACCAAGTGTTTCTACTGCCTCCATTTAGTAAGATGTATCCAATAGGAAGATATGCAATTTTTTTTGTCCCACATCCTTTCCTTTTTGTTCAGAACAGAAGTTATTCTTTTGACCCATAAGATTCAGTCTGGACCCCAATTCAGCAGTCCAGAAAATGGTCTGATTCATCTTGGGCTGGTTTGAAGGCTGCAAAATTGATGTCTTGTAACTTCCAAGAGATTCAGAAATTCAAAAGTTCACTCATTTTCTTGACTATCACTGTAGAAATGCAAAAATGTCTGTAACTTTCTTTCAATTTGCCTGAACTGGATAGGATTTGTACTTCTTTACAAGAGAATGCTGGCTACCAAATGTTAGACAAATAAATACAGAGGAGTTCTTATAAAGTTTTTTTTTTTTTTAACTGTAAGAAGTCTTGTCATATTCAAAGGAAATTTGCAGATGGAGTTTCTCTTTCTGAGAAGTGCTCATCTTCAAAGCTTCAAGGGACTAGGTTCAGTTGTTTTTGTTTGAGGACATATTTTATATTGGGAGGATCTCTAAAAGAGTTGAGCTTATTAATCTAACTTTTGTGTGGACTCTTGCTTCAAAAATGATTTGAGTAGCTATGAGTTTGTTAACTAGACCTATGATCTCATAATTTCTGGAAATTCACCATTACAATCATAAGCAACCTTTGTCACAAAACTTGTTCCCCAAGACCTAATTTTTACAGCCTGGCAGCACACAGACCAAAGCTTTCCATGGGCCTGATCTTGAAGATGGCCCTATCTCAGTCCCAGCAGCACAGCTGATAATTCAAACAAAACAAACTAAATAGCTTCCTACTTATTTACTTTTATTCAGTAAGCATAAGGTCAAAAATAAAGTCTAACAGAATTCAAAAACAAGCAAGTCCAAAATAATCAGGATAATCCAGAGTCAGGCACAGAGGCATCCAGCAAGGCATCCAGCAAACAGAGAGATCAGATAAGTTCTGACAACTCCTGGAGGGGAAAGGTGGCAGCTATATAGGTCAGCAGCCTAAAATAGTTGTTGCCTGATTAATTGTTGCAGGTTATAAATTCTCTGGGATCAACGTAGAATTTCCTCTTTGTTGTCTGTACTCAGGAAAAGTGAGTACTAGTAAATTATCTTCAATTTCTGAAGGAGTAAGGCTCTTTGGTGGAGCTAGCACTGCCCCCTGTTATGTTTGTGGCACTGTAACTCTTCCTGTACAGCAGGTCCTGGCATATCCCCTGTTTCAGTCTCTGAGTCTTAGTCCATGTTCTAGAAGCAGGGCATGACAAAGATAAGCAGAAGCCCCACACCAGGACAGCAAAAGGTGAGCTATCTACTTAGGCTAAGAAATTGTCTTCACCAGAGATTGGAAAATAGTAGAAATGAGCTAAGTATAATTGATAACAAACTTAAATAATTGAATAATGGCAAAATTGAAAAAATTTGAATAATAACAAAATTGAATAATGAGGCCAGGCACAGAAAATTGGGTTAGATGCAGGACATTTTATTTGACCTAATCTGTTTCAGATGTATTGGCCAGGAAATGAAACAAGAGTGGGGAGTAATCTGATGCAGACCCAACTGAGGCCAGGTGTCAACCACTTAACAAACTTCTGAGTCTTCTCTTGGGCCAAACACCTCATCCCCAAGGGTAATCCAAATACTTGGATATTTGGATTGCTCTATGGCCAGCTCTAATTGGAAAGTAACCCAGGGGACTCACAAATAAGCTGCAGAACTCTATAAGTGAGCACCTGGGTCCCTTGTTAACCTCAAGAGTAGCCTCCATCCCCAACCTCTAGGCCACAGAACCCTACCATGGAAATTTCAGAGACCTACCATATACCAAAAGGGTGCCAAAAGTGATCACCACTATCTACCATGGACAAGGGACAAGCATCTACTTAGTCCCTTCCCCCCCCCATGCCAGCCAACGTGGACCTTACCTCTATTGAAATTCCCTAAGAAACACATGTTTCCTTCTTCTGACAGACCAACATTGCCAACCCAATAATGTTCTGGCCATTGGAAAACTGAAAGGATACAGATGAAACTGGTGCAACCCCACGCTGATGGTATTGTTGACTTTCCTCATGGCAGGATCAATGTGTTTGCAATTATGTTCCACACACCATATTTGGTGGGGCAAAATGGAACAAAAAACAAGGGAAACTCCAGGCCAACATCTTTCTATGACCTGAAAATCCTTCAATGCTTGCCTCTCACCAAGTCATTCCCACCAAGTGAATGACTACCATATAAGAGGAGGCCCAGTGCTCTTCTCAAACAAAAGAGGCAATAAATTGTTCCACTGAGGGTTTATTCTTCCAAGCCGCTCCACAGTGTCAACCCCATCGAGCTCCAAAATGGCAGCCTTGGGTCTGTTGTGCCACCTATTACTCCATACTATGGGCAGAGATCAGGACTTGCCATCTTGCCACACAGCACCTAGAAATTAACAGGAAAAAAAAGCAAAGAAACAATGTTAGTTCAGCCAAAGAAATCTCTAAACTTAAAAGGACATGTGTACCACTTTGCCACAGAAGACTGTCAATGCCCAATCTGCTGGATGGCTTGTGGGCCAAGGCCCATTGCAGAGGCAGTAGAGGTAGTCCCAATCCTAAAAGAATAGGTGCCAAACTTAACCCCATGCAGATCTAAATATTGCAAGGCCTTCAAGGTAATTGACCAGACTGTACACAATATCAGAAAGAAAACCATTAATCTAATTGTTTTGAACTCTCATTTTGAAATATTACAGTCCTACCTAATGATGAAAAACCAGTAACCCACCTAAGATGGTGCATTGGGGAATGAAATTGTCTTCTGATCGTATTGTCAGACTATACCATGTCATTTGCTTTGCTAAACTCAGGAAGCTCCCACTGCCTATGGAGATAATAAAACCAGATGAAGGAGAAACAGATTCCTTTTCAATAGGTGATTTTCAAGGGTAAGGGGAGTGACTCTCTTTATCTGCATCTATTTCTCTCTACCTTAGGCTTATATAGTTTCAGATATAATGTTAAAGAATGTGCAGACAAGCTTATGAACTGAATTGGGAAGAGAAGTGACCGTTGTTATTATATGGATCTTCAACAGAGTACAGATTTGCAACCTAGAGTCTCTATACCCTCCCTAGAGTTATTTAAAGGGAATTTCCCATAAAGAGAGGCACACTCTCATGAGTTTATTGTCAAACTCCCCCCAAAGAAATAAGGACCTCGAAAGTAGACTGAAGAGCAAAGTATGCCAATACTTCAAATTCCAGTTTTTACGGCAACATAAAATGGTCATCTAGTGCAATGCTATTGTAAAATTAAATCATTCTCACTTGCCATTTCATAGGGTCTACGCTGGCAGATTAAAAACTACATGGCGAAATGCAATTTCCTAAACTGAATGTTTAAGAAGAATTTGAAATATCTTCCCTTAGTGGATGCAATTCAGTCAGTCTGGTTTCCTTATAGCAGAAAAGAAAGAGCCACAGCTGGGTACAATTTAACATTGCTATATGCCTTGTGGGTACAAGCAGCACTTATCTTAGGACTGCTGGGGGAAAAACACTGGGAAGTGACAGCTACATAACAAGCCAAGGTTATCCCCCTCCTCTCGTCTCTTTTTGGGAAATTCCTGTAGCAGCTGTTGTCTTAAAAAGGTCAAGCTTTCTGGTTTTAAAGGCAAGGTTCCTAGCATGGAACACTAAGCACACTAGGATGAATCAAGCATTATTCATACGTAGAACAGAGCCACTGAAATCAATGGTTGATAAATTAGTCCGGGGGGATTGAATCCAAATGTAGTCAAGCTTAAGGTAAACTCATTAAGTTATGTCTGACTTAGGCTCCATTGGTTACAACGCTGCAAGATATAATACCAAGAATCCTGATTTAATCTTTCTTACTTAGATTTTTTTTCCCTGAAACTCTCTGTTGAGTCTCAGGCCATTTCCACACTAGACTCTTATAGTGCTATTATTCCACTTTCAACATCCTATGGAATCCTGGGGTTTGCATTTTAGAGAGGGGCCTTTAGAATTCTCAACCAGAGAGCTCTTTGACCTCTCCCTAAACTGCAAACTCCAGGATTCCATAGGATGTTGAAAGTGGAATAATAGCACTGTAAGAGTCTAGTGCAGATTACTTTTGGCTATCTGGTACACACGGATTCCTTTCTTTTCTGTGGATAGGAACTGGAAGCTGCTGTTTAGCTAGGCCTCTTTTCTTTGTCCAAAGGCTTAGGAGAGGCGGGGGGGGGAGTTGCAGAACATTTCAATCTTCCTGTTAAGAATGGCCCATCATATATAGCAATGCATATAGCCTTTTCATAGCACTAGGACTCAATCAATTTCATCAAGGTCCATTCATACATTCAACTACCAGTCACTATATGCAATTATTAAACAAATGCCAAGACCTCAGGGAAAATATATATTTAGTACAATGACTGCTCATCCAGGCTTAAAACATTTCAGGTTGATTTTTCTAACATAAAAGGACTTTGGATTATTTCAGGCTAGTAGCCACATCTTTCTACACACCTACAATTCTTTCCAGGAACTGATCCTGAAAAGGGAAAAGGGAAATTCAAATAAAGAAAATTTGAGGAGGAGAGATGGGCTTATCGGTATTTGCACTGACAGATTGCTGTTTTACTGAAATCCTTCTGGGACTGCACTTCTAGTAGAGAGCGTGCCAGCAGCAGATGCGCACACAGCTGCAAGAACCCACAGGAACATTGAAAACAGCCACAATTGGCAAGGTGGAAAACACTTAAGGGACTAGTCTGGAAGGTCTCTGTTTATATTGTACTTATATAAAACCCCAAAGAAATTAGAAAAGATGCACTTTCCTGATGATCACAAACCATGGCAGAAGAAACAGTAAGGAGTTAAATGTTGTAACTGAGAAATTTGTTTGGATGCAGACTCACTTGATGATCATTACTTTAACTCATGAACTGACAATGAGAATTTTTAAAAAAAATAAAAATAAAATAAAACTAAGAGTAATGGTGTGTCCTTTTTATTCAATTATTCAACATCATTTATTGGTACTCATTGTTTTGTTTTGTTTTTAAAGACCCAACCCATATGCAAATCCCTAAATGCACCAACAATTAATCATCTCAGTTTCTGAAATTCATCTCTGAATCTCTGAAATTCAATCAGCAATGCAAAAATCAAGCCAACAATATGACACCCTGGAACATATAAGTGCAAACGTAGCTGTGTTGACTAGAAAACGAAAATACCAAACTGAAAGTATCCATTATGGAGATACTTGTTGTGTGTAGCTTACTCTCAATAAAACACATATGTAGGTTTTTCCCATTGCATTTAATGAGGTACAAGATGCTTAGCTTACAATGGTTGTTGGATTAGCAGTTTAAGGCACACACTGGATTACCTGTCCCAAACCTCCAGGTTTTTCCCCAAGGAATTAACTTCCCATACTTTGATCTAAAACATCTCTCCATCTCCAGTGTTACCTTTCTCTCCTTTCTCTGAGCATCTCACTTGTCACTGGCCAGATTCCTGGAGGTTGTCTTATATTAGCCTATTCTCTTTGATCCCTTTTCCCTGGGCTGAGATTTCCAGACTCTTTTTCCTTTGATATGTGACCCATTGTAAACCACAGTTCTAACTTAGATGCTCCAAAGCTCATAGTAGAAAATCAGTTGTTGATTATTATCACTTCTAAATGAAGGTCCTTCTTAGCCAGCCTGGCTAGATACCCACTTACAACAAACATTCAACTATTAACCCGTATTCAACATTGACCATATGGTTTCTTGTATCATACTTATTCATTCACACAAACTTTACATTACATTAATAACATATTCTGCATTCATTCCCATGGCTTGGAGTGAATATGACACTACCTGTCTTAGCAGAAGCAGAAAACATAACATTCATCCTGTTAACTTTTGGAGCTTTTTCATCAGAAAAGAAAATCATGTAGGGGAAGAAAAATAATGTGGCTAGAGTCACACATCTATGTCTTGATTTCCTGAGATGTCATAGAGGGAAAGTCTATGCTGACAGAAAGTTCAGACAATGTTCCTCCCTGCAAAAGATGTGAGATAAATGAAAACAAGGGCAGCAAAAGAAAACAATAAAATTTCCTTTCTCCATTTGCAGCCACAAATTGCATCTCTTGGATTTCTGAGTCTGTCTCTGTCCTGTGTGAGGCTGTTGGCCTCTGTATCAGCCAAGGTCAGTAATTCCATCAGGAAGCCCCTGTACTGTAAAGTGTGGAGGTAATTTAGGACTTAAAGTACACAAAACATGTCAATAGGAGCCAAATTAGATTGATATACCTTGTGCTAGAGGGTACAAGTATTTTGTATCTTCTGGTTGGCCTAATAAAGTTGTCCCCACAATGTGTACTTTAGATTTTTGGAGTTTGCTTTATGGTCAACGTGACTGTTTCTGCATCCTCCCCGCCCCCCCGCCCTTGATCTGAAGACACCAAATTTATCCACCATACAGAGGAAGCCTAAACTGGAGAGCATGAGTAGTGTATCATCTTTCACTTTGTGGGAGACAGTTCTGCTCACAGAACTGATTCAAAAGCTTGTACTATAACCAAAAGTGATCAGATTATTGGGGTCTAAGTTCTCTTTCTCCATTTTGTGGCCCTGGAAGACTGTGATGAACTTACCTGGTGGCAAAAGTGGGCAGCTTCAGCACTCTGAACAGTTCTAGGGTTTGAAGTCTAGCCATTGGGGGCCTTCCCACACTACAATGTTATAATACTATTATTCCATTTTCAACATCATGTAGAATTCTGGGATTTGTAGTTTACTGAGGCCAAAGAGTTCTCTAGCTGAGAATTCTAAATGTCCCTCCCTAAACTGCAAACCTCAGGATTCCAGAGGATGTTGAAAGTGGAATAATAACACTATAACAGTGTCATTTCCATACTGATGTTGTTGCTAAGTGCCTTCAAGTCATTTCCAGCTTATGGAGACCCTAAAGTGAACCTATCCCTGGGTTTTCTGAGAGTATGTGACATATCCAAGGTCACCCAGTGGGTTTCCATGGCTAAGTGGAGAACTCAGCCCTGGTCTCCAGGTTCATAGCCCAACACACAAACAACTATACCATGCTGGCTGTCTTCCACATTAATACTCTTGGTATATTATTAGCGTGTTGTAGCATTGTTAAAATGCGTTGTGGAAAACAGGTTGCATTCTGGCACTCTGGGGAATCACTTGTCTTTTTATGATCCTGTTCAGATGTTAAGATCGTCAGCAGAGACTCTACTATTTTCAGAAATACTGTTAGAGGACCACTTAACTGGTGTGTCAAACAAATGTTTAATTTTGGGTTGCTCCCAGATTGTTAAAATGCACTCCACTAACAGTTAGGGAGTTCCCACTTTCATTGCTTTTAGAAAGAGTATGAAGACTCACTACTTCAAACAGGCTTCTTAAACTGACAGTTATTGGTACCGGTATATACTGATTAGTGATTTTACAGATTTTGATGGCCTAAATTGTTTTTGGTAATGAAATGTATAGCTTTATTATTCAGTTTGGTTGTACTGTGGTTGTTAGCAACCTGTTTGTGAATGGAAATACAGCATGCCAACAAATACAGCAACTGAAGAGGCCTCCATGGTGGGCACTGCCAGAGTTATGGGCTCTGGTAACTGCCTGAAGATGAAATGTGTTCATGCCAGCCAGGGACATAATTCTTCACTAATTTTCTTTCATAAGTAAGCAGCAGTTAATTTTAGTAATTTCCTTCCCACTACAAGAAAGCTTTGGAAAACCAGTTTTCAAACCCCTTCCACAACACACAACTTATTCTGCGCAAAATTAGTTGGTTTGCACATGCTTGGCTTGCATAGAAAATGGCATCCTATGAACAGAAGACAGCATTTTCTGTGCAGAAAATAATATTCCTTCACAGAAATAATGTTAGTTTCTGCAAAATTTGTGAGTTTTGCACAGAATGATTCCCTAATAACAGCATTTTCTGTGCAGAAAATAATATTTCTGCACAGACGCAAACTTCTGCATAGAAAATGCTGGTCCCATCACAGAAATCACTGTTTTCTGGGCAAAACAAATACATGCAATTTTTTATGCAGAACAAGTTCCAAACTGCAGTGACTACCACCAGTGAAGGATTTGTCTTGTCAGGTGTTTTTCAACAGTTGGGAAATCTATTTTTCAACCATTTCTCAAATTGTTTCAAATATTCATTCCATCCTTATACTAGTACTGATTAAGAGTTTGAGAGTGGCACTTCCCAAAACTGTAGAAAGATATTGAGATCAAGGGAAGGCTTTGATGAGAGTAATACACAGGTCCACCAAAATTTGAAGGAAATAAATAAAAAAATAAATCTTGTAATAGGGCACAGCCTAGAAGTAGAGCCATGGACAGGTTTCTGCACAAAACCAAAAGTGTCGAGGCTACAAAATGTCTTTGTTTATGCTAGGTGACTGTGAGAACACAATGGTATTTAATGGGAGGAGCTAGAGGGAAAGATGTTAATGCCAAAACTATTTTAAACTAAAATTATGGCTGAGGGGAATATATATCTTAAGGTACTGAGTCATAGTCCTGTCTCCTGCTTTGCTGGAAACTGATTTGATTATTTAAAAAAATGAAAAACTGTCTGAGAAACAAAACAGAACCCACCACCCTTCCATCTAAGTGCCAACAATAACTAGGCTGTGGAAAGGCCTAGTATGGATTATGAGAGCAGAACCAATATTAGGAAAGGTGAGATTTGACAACTGACAGCCTAGATGATGTGTTGCTTCCTGCTGAGGGTGCCAACTTTTGAAAGAAAACTACTGGCCCTGTGTAGAACTAGAGGAAGAACAAAACAAAAATTGGCATTCATTTTTCTTCCTGGAAGCGGGCAAGAAGTAGTAGAAGAACTGACAAATCCATGCCATCTGAAGTGTGCTAGGTGGCAACACCTGACAAAATTGTTTTGATGGTGATAATAATTCTGATGGTGATAAGCAAGGTTAGGTTGTCCTCATAGAATCATAGAAACATAGAGCTGGAAAAGATCCCAACGTTGGTCAAATCCACTTCCCTGCAAATGCAAGAATCAAGTGCTAAAGCAGTCATGATAGGTGACCACCGGCTCTTTTTAAAACCTTCAACAAAGGCCCATCATCTTCCTAGCCCATTCCACTGACACACATCTCTTATTGTCAGAAAGTTCTTCATAACATTTACTCTCTTCTTGTAATTCTTCTTTATCCTCCACATGGCAGCCTTCCAATATTTAAAGATATTTAAAGATGGCTGTTTTTATCATCACTTTGTCTTCTCTTCCACGCTTTTTCAGCAGTTCCTGATGGGGTTTATTTTCCATACCCTTCCATACCCTTTTTCATCTCAAGTCTGGACACTTTCCAGCTTAACTGTGTTTTGCTTGAATTGTGATTCCCAAATTAACAAATAGGACTCCAAGTGACACCTGATCAAAGTACAACAGAGTGGTACTGTTACTTTCTTTGATTTGGGACACTTACAGCTCTATTGTTTTGACACTACATCACACTATTGACTTGTGTTTAGCCTTTGGCATTCTAAGATCCCTAGGCCCTTCTTATGCATATTGTTGGCAAACCAGCTGTTACTTATCCTATATTTCTATATCTTATTTTTACAGCCTATATGTAGTACCTTATGTTTATCGCTGTTGAATGTAAACTTTGTGACACATCCTCAAGCAACGCTCCATGATTTCTCTTCTCTTTTAAAAATGTTTAAGAACTAATTTCTTTCCCAGCAAATTGAATGAGAACAATCCAAAGTAAGCGTCAGCAATAGTATCATCATCACCATTGTCCTACCTTTTCCTCAGTTCTGGAACTCCATACAGGTTAAAACAATACAGATTTTTTTAAAAAATATACAAACTTCAATATGAATATAATCATAAAAGTTAAAAGACGAACAACTTATAATATTAAAATATAAAACTCATTAAAAACTATACAAATGGTACAACTGTGCAGTGTAAAGATGAAGGCTTTCATGGACAGAATCCATAGGTTGTTGTGGGTTTTCCGGGCTTTCCGATCCTCTGAAGATGTCAGCCACAGATGCAGGTGAAACGTCAGGAGAAAATACTAATAGAACACAGCCTCAAAGCCCAGAAAACCCACAACAACCTATAAACCATGCAGTGTTTTAACTTGTCAGCCAAAGGAGAGCAAGGATGGAGCCATCCTGGACTCCCTAGGGAGAAAGTTCAAAAGGTAAAGGAATGACTGAGCTAGATAGAGCTATCATCTGATGTAGGAAATGCTTACATTCTTCTGCATTAGGACTTGAAGTTCACAGAAGCTGGAAAAAGTAGAAAAAGGAAACTTTTTTTAAAAAAAAATAGGAGAAAGTAGAAAATGGAGGAAGAGCCAGCATCGTTTCAGTTTTTATATATGCCTGGTTATTAAGCAGGCATGTTATGACAAAGCTGAAGAATCCCTAACAGACGTAATTTACATTTGGAAAGGTAATTTATAAACTTTAGGAATGGATGATTTGAACAGGAATGACAATCCTTACTGTTTCTCCCGTGTATGCAAACATTTTAACTTTCTATAGGTAAGGATTCTATGGTAGTTTGTTGAGCCCAGGAACAAATAACCCAGATTTAATTAGTCTTGTGTTCACTTCTTGGCATTTTCAGTTCCCAGGATGTCAGATAATAATGTTGGGGAACACCAATGTCTGATACAGAGACACAGAGAGCTCCTCTTCAAAGCAGACTATGATAGACTGGATGGGATAATGTTTCAGTTCAGTACAAGGTATGCTTGAATAGACTTTTACACCACTTTTGTAAGCAATGATTCCAGAATCTTCTAAAATCCCATCCACAACACATGCCTGAAACTGTCTTCTCAGAAAGATAGTTCTCCAAAAGGAGGAGAGAGAAGGATGTTTTAAGCTCATTCCTGACAACTGATCAACCATGTGATGCAAAGATACCTCTGTGGATTTTGATAAATTGGTTACTTACAGTTCATTAATTGGCTACCTATAGATGGAAAACTGTCCTCAGGAGCAATTCAAACTAGATTTGCTTTGAAAGCTAAATGATTCCTGAGAATGCAGGCAAGTTTCTTCCCTTAAGTCACTAAAACACAGTCACGTGAAGTCAAGTTGCCAAATTGTAACAAATTATGTTGTATGAAAGGGGTTGGGTATGTTTCAATTTCAGTTAGAAATTTAAACATTCTTTGCCAATTTTATGGCCTGTGTGGATTGGAATGAAAACAATGACAACAACAACAATGGTGATAGTTTTATAAGTGGCAGTACTGTGGTGGACCCAAGGTTTTCAGGTCAATAAAGCTGGACTTTTTGATCAGCAGAAATTGCTTCACTTCCAACCCCCTCAATCTTTTGTTGTTGTCTCTGAGGTTAGTGGTAATATTTATAGTATATGGAGCTTGGAGGCAAATTCATAGAATCATGCAGTTAGAAAACCCCCATTGGCCATCAAGTGGTCCCCTCTTCCAGCTCAGCCTGACAAAATTATTATTCTTTATGGAAATAAACATCTTTATAAACATATGTGTATTTATTGGGTTGGAACCTGGTTTTGGTTCGTGCTAGCTTGCTAGAAGTGGATTTGTTAGCTGATGATGAGAAATGGGTTGGAAATTACAGTTAGGAAGTTATTATTCTATATTACATATGATAAACCTCCCTGGATTTTGGTTCATTCTTAGGCCATTTCTGCACTACACTGTTATAGTGCTATTATTCCACTTTCAACATCCTGTGGAATCCTGGGGTTTGCAGTTTAGGGAGGGCCATTCAGATTTTTCATCCTGAGAGCTCTTTGGCCTCAGTAAATTACAAATCCAGAATTCCACGGGATGTTGAAAGTGGAATAATAGCACTATAACAGTTAGTGCAGAAATGGCCTTAGTATCCATCAACACCCAGACAAGGTGGGGACATATGGTCCTTTGAAATGCTGTTGCAAGATGCTCTGGCTTCCATGCTAGGAACCAGCTCTTGCTATACATTGATCCCATGTGCAGAGCAGTTCTGATGAATGCCCCAAAAGCTATATAAGCACAGCATATCCTGGCATAGAAGTAAATAAGGAAACTTCTTCATGGAGCTTCATACAGACAATGGGACCCCTAGTGTGCAAAGCCACTCTCTTGCCTCTATTACAGCTAGCAGTGGTGCGTGTCTACAGCAAAAAACAGATACAAACAGTTCTTTTGAACTTTGTTGTCACATTTGAAAGCTTGGTTAGAGGAGATATAGCAGAATATTTTTCATATCTACAATAATCTATGGTACATAAAGAGAAATTAGTGTGACACATTCTTGGAATACAAAAGTCTGTTTCAGGAGCTTAGTTATAATTTGAGAATCCTTGCCAGATCAAGAAGCAGAAGAAGCACCAGCATTTCAGAAATGCCAGCTTGCTTTAATCACTTTGACATTTCCAGTCATTAAATATGTTGTACTTGACTAATGTGAAATCCGTTTATTTAAAAAAAATATGGAAGGGGATCTTTGTTCATCCCAGTAAGGGGTAAAAATGCCAGCTTTCATTGTCTCTTTATGTGACATTGATGGCAAAATGCCACCTCTTATGTAATTTGTCTTCCCCAGTTACAATAGCTACTTACCTGGAGAAATAAATGGAGGGCAAGAGACCACGCTGGGGTCTATCTTTGCAAAAATGCCAGCAAGAGCTTTGCTAATATCTCACTTGCCCAGAACTGTTTTGGTGCCAAATACATAAGAACTATGGACTTTCCTAAGGATCCTGAGATGGACTCAGAACTCAAGTATCACCTGCTTTGAAACAATTTCCAAGAGACCAGAGTAGCCGTAGGAAACCTTTTGCCCCCTGGGTGTTTTGGACTGCCATTCCAATTGTCCTTATGGTTACCCATGCTAAATGGACCTGATGGAGTTAGTAGACTCAAACGTCTGGAGAATCAGGTCTTGAGTTAGACAGCTTCCTCTGAACTGACTCCTAGTTTCCATTCTACTCCAGCAGCTACTCCTGCCTGTGTCAGCTACTATTATAGTTAAGTGAGATATTTCAGGCTCTGCAAGTTGTTTAATGTTAAACTCTGAAGTATAGGCCCCCTTCTCTACAGTCCCAATAGCCAAGATGACACTCAATTTGCAGGCGGCTTTGTTGAGTCATACCCACATACATTTTCATCTCTACTAGGAGTCATTTTTGCACAAAACCAGTAGAGTTTGCTGCCCATTCATGAACAAACCACATCAAAATATTTTGTTCTATAGCAAAGCTGGCTCACAACAGCACACTACAGATGTAATTCTTTACTAATATTCTCTTCAAAGGAAGCAATTTTAGCAACTTTCTTCCACGTGCAAGAAAGTCTTCAGAAACCGCACAGGTTTTGAGGCTCATTTGCAGTGCAGGACTTATTTTGCACAAAAGGTTCACGTGGTTGTTTTACACAGAAAACATTATTTTTTGCACAGAAATATAATCACCAGACTCTTATATCACCATATACATTACATACTTGTATGTGTATTTAGCTGCATAGCAGAGGCACTAAGAAACTCTGTTAATGAATTGTGAAGATGAGTAACAGGACACTGGGAAGAGTGCCTGGTGAACATTGGTGTTTGATACTCATTATGACTCATGCAAAGTGCATCAGGATCAACATGATGTGCCTCCCTTTGTGCATTAGTCCCACTCCAAAGTGGTCATTGTGCTGATTCTGCTATGTAGTAGCAGCCCTCTACTGGATATATATTACAGGACTGCTCAGTTCTAATTCCAAACAATGCAAGCCAACTTACTAAGATGTAACTCCTCAACAAGATTCTGGCTAATATTTCTGCACATAGGTATTATTTTCTGAGAAGAAAATGCTGTTTCCAGTGCAAAAATGCTGTCTTCTATGTAAATCAACTATATGCAAATTTTACATGGAACAAGTCCTGAACTACAAAGATTCTTATCACTCCAAGCTTCCAAATACAAAATCATCATCATCATCATCATCATCATCATCATCATCATCATCATTTTTTAAAAAATATTGTTGATAGAAAAATCTGTCTCATCATACCTCTCCAAAATGTGAACATTACAGCTAAATTTGAAATGTACAGGGAAGATAGAATGGGCTGACATATTACAATATCCATCCCTGTTACGGAAAAAGTGATGGTGCTTCAACACTGTCAGCTCTGGTTTCATTATACCTCTGAATTTTACTTGTACCTGACTATGATTGTAAAGATGGCTGCTGCACACTGTAAAGGTCACCATATTTATTTCCATAAAGTTGCATTGTGACAGCTTGCTGAGACCACTTCAATGGCATAGCAGATAATATGGGAAATCACACCAGCATGATGATGGAGGAAAGAGACTGCAAAAGGCTTTCTAGATGCATCAGGCTGACCACCTTGGGAAATAGATCTCGTCCTCCTCTCCATTTTTAACTTCTAAACAACTCTGTAATTCAGATTTATCATGTTGTTGTAGGGATGGGAAGACTATTCAAAAATATTTGGGAAATGGGTGAAAAATATTGTTTTTGACTGTTGAGAAACCTTGATGAGAAGATTCCTGAACTAATGAAGAACTTCACAGTTAACAGGAAAACTGTGCAAAATTTTCATATCTTGCATAGAAAACAACATATTCCGTGCAGGAAACAGCATCATCTGCATGGAAAAACTAACTAAACATGTGCAAAAAATTTTACAGAACACATTCCCAACAGCTGTTGTTTTTTTTGTTTTTTTTCTGTGTAGGAATTAATATATCTGCATTGAAATAATGTTTTCCATGCAGAAAATGCTATTTCCTTTACAAAATATGCTTTTTGTCTACACAGAACAACCATCTGTGAATTTTACACAGAATAAGTCAGAATTGTGAATAATCTTCAGAAACTGGGTGGTTTTCAAAGACTTTCTGACAATGAGAAGAAAACCGCTGAAATTATTTGTTGCTATCTTCAAGAAGAAACTTTGTGAAGAATTACATCCCTGTATTGTTGAGACTTTTTGCAAGAATAAGAGGTGGTGACTGGTGAGTTATATGGTCAAATAGAGGGTTGGACCCACATTTCCCAAGTCCAAATGCAATCCTCTAACAACTATCTAATGGGTTATGTGTACATTTTTTTTTAGAGTATATTTCATGCACCTATGCAACTCTGAAAATGGCTTGCTGATGAAAGTGGCAAAATTTACCACTCTATTCTTCTTCTATTGAGACTTTGCTATATATGATTTGTTTTGCCATCTTTCTTATAGTTTTTTTATTGTATTATGTACTTTGTAGAATAAGCATGGTGGTACGTGGAATGTATAGTATAGAATCACAGAATTGTAGAGTTAGTGTTACTCTATGGGGTGGGGGATTTTGAAGACCAACTGCAATGCCAGCGTCTCCTTTGATTTTGTGGGAAAATACAGCTCAAAGGAGACCTGCAAGAGGAGTGTAATGGCAGGATCTTTTCACCTATATATACCAATACTAACTGTAGAGTGGACTCCAGTTTAAAATTAAACAAAGTATTTTATTTGGATTGACAAATATGAAAGAAGTCAGACACTCTAAACATCCGTACAAGGCTATTGGAAAGTGAGACAGGAATGGCTGGATAGAGAGATTAGGGGTGAAGAGGGTGATAGTTACCAGTGCTGACGAAGAAGAAGGTTGAAGTGGAGGGGTCCAGACAGCATCTGAGGGTAGCACAGAGGAACAGAAATCTGGGGCACCACATGCAGTGTAATATGCACAATATCCTACAATTTGCTGGGGCAAAGCTAGGGTTTAATATACCCTATTTCCTACACTGAAGGGTGTGCGTGATTTCTTTCTCATGGGGTTGACAAAGGAGTCCAGAATGGGTTGATTGCCTTAACTCTAGGTGACAAAACATTGATGGGAGTCATGACAATCTCTTAGAGTCTTGGTTAGGCAGAGAGCATAGGGAAGATTTCTGTAGGGTGAGATTAAGTGATGGTCCCTGATTGTTTCACGTGGTCACTTGTGCCTTCCATTATTTTCAGGTGTGCGCAGAGCCTGAGGTGTTGAAAGGATTAGCATAAAACCATTAGTGTCTGGGTTTCCTGTCAAATCCGCTCTGAGCTTATGACTTGACAACATCGTTTCCAGTCAGTGTGTCTTCAAACATGTTTTCCAGACATAAATACGTTCAATTATGTTCAATGTGTTCAATTATGAAAATTACAGCTCCTACAGAATGGGGATATAGGGTATGGTAACAGAAGGGACAGCACAGGTAACCTCATTCAAACTCTTGCAAGAAGTCACTAATGAAGTTAACTTTGCAATATATATATATATATATATATATTTTACACACACACATATACACACAATTTATGCAACTTGCATAAAACTATTATTGCAGAATTGTAAACTCTCTTGAAACTAAGAGATAACACCTCACCCATCTCATAGACAAGGATTAAAAAAATGAGTGAATTTCAATTAGTCCAGTTTTGTTTCCTCCTCCTCCTTCTCCTTCTTTTTTTTAAAAGAAAACGTGAGTCCTTTCTGTCACATATATGAACAAAGCTGCAAATTTTGGAAACAGATTTTGAAGCAATGAAAGAATCACAATGCTAAGCCTTCCCTACCATGACCAAATTTTATGTTTCTGCTTTGATGCTGACCATTGGATAACCCCTCAGAACTGACATTTTTTGTGGGATTCCAACTTTGTGGCTTGCACCTATAAAAGATTTATATCATGCTCGAGGAATGCTATAAGACAGGAAGTACTCATCTCTCCACTGGTATGCAATGTAACATGACATGACATTGCTTGACACATTTAAGTAAATGTTAAAGAGTGAGATTCCAGCAGACAGTTCTGTCCCAAATGCCTGCTGCTTTTCCCCATGATTCTCTTTTCTTTTAAGAATAGTGGGGTAGAGACAATAATATTTTCCATATGTCTATTAACCATACGTTAAACAATTTCTTCCAAACCTCTCCATCCATCCTTCATGTTTCCAATATTGTCAGCTAAATTAATCCTCAGCCACTTATCTGGCTTAAGGCTAATTGATCTATGGTCTCTAGCTCCATTTCTTCCTGGGAAAGGATGCAGCCATGCACACATAATATATTGTCATGTCACTAATTCCTATCTATTATCTGATATATAGGCAATTTGAGTTCTACCTTCAGATGTATATTTTGCCTTGGGCATTCTGCTGTCATTCTAAATATTTATTACCAAAAAAAAAATCACTTGATTTCACCCCCATCAGCTTATAGTCCATGAGTGGCTATATGTAAGCTATGAGAAGGTTATGGTCTGTCACTAAGAATTTTTCTCAAGAAAAACCCATGGAAAGGGTTCTGAGTACAGACACAAGCATAACCATCTACTTGTCACCTTGGCTAACACAGTAACATGCACTGGAACTTGGATGTTCATGCACATGCAGATATATGTGCATACAAACTGTGCCCTACGCATTCTTGATACCTAAAAATAAAGCAGAAATTCCAGAAGAGGACTGTATGTCCTGTACCTTTGAGAAGAGTGAAGGTATGTTTTATGTACACCTATTTACACGTATTTTTAAACAATCAAACCAGTGATTTTATTTTTTTTAAAAAAACTGCAAATCTGTTGGGTAGGGTTGCTTTTGTGATTTATAAAACAGCAACCAATCACAAGAATATAATTTTATTTATTTATTTGATTGATATCCCACATTTCCCCCAGTGGAACTCAAAGTGACTCAAAGGATAGCCAACTTTAATTAAGTTAGAAATCAAGGAATGGTGACATCCCCCAGCTATTCTAGAGCCTTGTAATATGCAATATAGGGGTCTGCTACAGTCCAAGAAAGCGATATAGTAGCATATAGGAACACCATCAAAGCAAAGGAAGTATGTAGGTTTTGGCTTCAATCCTATATAGCTTAGTGTAGCCTAGTAGATCCACATGTGGACCCACACTAGACTGAGTCATACACCACTCCTGACTTACTGCAAACCCCAACTCCCACGGCCATTCCCAGCTTCCGGGGGAGCTGACTTCAAGTTGCCTCATGACTTATGGTGACCTCATGAACTTCATAAGGTTTCCTCAGGCAAGGAATACTCAGAGGTGGTTTTGCCAGTTCCTTCCTCTAAACTATAGCCTGAAGCACCTGGGAATCAATACTGGCCTCCCATCCAAGTCCTAAGCAGGACTGATCCTGCTTACCTTCCAAGATCAGATGGGATCTGGTACCTTTAGGGTATTATCCCACTAGCCAAACACAAAATGATTACACAAGCACTTTGGGCACTACAGAGGAAAGAAAGGAATACCAACCCACGGTGTCCAAACACATATTGCAAGGAAAATTCACATGTGCATATGTTTCTAACAGGATGGCAATCACAGTTTGATTCTTTCCACAATTACCTGACTTCCTGTATGCTGATCTGTGACATTTAAAAAGGAAGGTCTTTTCATCCCATTTATTTAAAAAAATGCAGTTTTTTTGAAAAAAAACCACTTATTGAAACACTAACGAAATAAAACATTTACTGACTCCATGCACTGAAATTCTGTTTTGCGTAGTCCAAGACCTCTGAGATAGGAAGCAGTTGGAAAACACACTACCTGCTTGCTGTTGAAAGGATCTAGACATTCACAAATATCCAGAGGAGGCTTTGCAAACTTCTGCAAAGGTTTAGGAGAATGAAGCAGAAAGATGCCCATCTCAGGGGATTTTTTTCTCTCTCCAACCTACCAAATTCTAGTCATCCTCACAAATGTCTGAGGCCATTTCAGCACTAGACTGTTGTAGTGCTATTATTCCACTTACAACATCGTATGGAATCAAAGGCCCCTCCCTAAACTGCAAACCCCAGGATTCCATAGGATGTTGAAAGTGGAATAATAATGCTATAACAGACCTGAAATAAATAACTTCCCCTGAGATTTATGAAAGTATAAAGTGTAGAAATAATAAAATATTATGTAATAAGAGATAAACCTTTCAAAACAAAGGGACTTGATCCCTTGTAACCAGTGTAATAGAAACTGGGGCTTGCTTATTGTTGGTTGTGAAAAGGAATCCAGCCTACTGCTGAAACTCTATAGGCTATTTAAATTTTTTGTGTGGTAAGACTCATGCGGGCAGTGACAGCTATGCACCAGTGAAGCTGTGATGATATGTGGTACTGGGACATCCATGGGTATTTTATGAATAAAACAAACCTCAATTGTCTGCTAACAGGGAATAAGGGAATATGTACTTGAACAAATTTTATGAAGTATTCTGAAGTCTGCCTATGTATAAGTGTATGAATACCTATAGCCAGGTAAATGTAACTCAATACAGCTAGAAACCTTTATTTTCCCCCTTACAAGGCCTCTGGGAAAATTGGCACTTCATCATAGCCTATCATCCTCAGGGTTTTTTGCAATCTGTATGCCAGCAGCTGCACCAGCAGACAGGCTTTCTAACTGCTTAGAGCAACTATTTCTTCTAACAAAAGGAAAATGCCTTAACAAACCACTCTTTGGCCATAATTGCGAGTGCAGACTAAGGAAGAGAACGAGCTTACAGCTTGTCCCATTCTCAGATTTTTGGCAAGATTGTGCCAAAACTAGAGACAGGTGGGTTGAGAAAAGCTGAAATATCAGTCTTACAGTACCTCCCTAGGTGAAGTACAAGCTGGATTGGGCCCTGATTCTGAACAGGAAGGAGTTGCACAAACACACAAACACTTTGCAAAAAAAAAGAAAAGAGTCCACTCCTATGAACTCTACCAAGCTGTATAACAAGAAATTGGTCAGATGGACAAACTTTATTTTAAGCATCAGCAAAATTATAGAACTTTCAGAATTATATGAATAGGGAGAAAATACACATGAGTAAAAGTCGCTTAACGCAGGTTGCAGGTTTTAGAGAACAGATTTTTTGTGACCATTCCATTATTAGTGTCACTCTTCTTGTTCCAAATTGTTGTAAAATATTTTTGCCCACCACAGGTGTCAGTTTTATTTCAGTTTGATTATTTATTTATTTTAAAAAATGAATGTGCCCAAATTCATGAATGTGTTAATGTTTAGGATGGGGAAAAACATGACATTTTAAAAAATTTGACAGTGGAAAAACCAAAGCTCACAGATTGAACCATTCAAGCTGACTTTCTTGCAGAAACTTTTGACTCCCTCCACCCTAACCTTCCCACTCCTACGGCTTCTCATGGAAAATGTAGGATTAATATGTCTTAAAGTCATATAAGATTTCTCATCCAGTTACAGCTGCCTTTCTAATAGTTTTTACTTATTCCGTTTTAATGGCTTTATGCCTTTTGAAAATGCCAGCAATATTGCTCATAAATCATTGTCCTTTTCTTTTCCTCTCCTGGATTAATATAAAATTCACTTTAATTATATTTCTGGTTGGAGCAATTATACGTAATCTACACACATCCTCCTGGGTATGTAAGTAAGTATTAGATGGACTACGGCAGCCCATTAAACAGAATTGGCATAGGTTAATGTCATGATAAGCTATAGATTTTATTTAGATATACTAAGCAATGCAGCTCTTGCTATGTCTTAAATATAGAGAAGTCCTCTCGAAGTCTTCCTTGGTGCAATAAATGTGTGTGATTTCTAACACCACATTATATTTAGATTTATACCAGTTATCCTGTCTGCCCATATATGAATTAAAAGGAGGAATGGAGAATGCGTAGCTGTCCAGCTGCTGTCTGACTGCAGTTCCTGTCAACTCTAGACAGCTTTGCCAGTAATGAGGGATGAGTGATGGGAACTGCAGTCCAGAAGCATTTGGAGAGCCACATGTCCCCCATTCTTAATTACAGGAAATCATACGAATATTTTCACAGTTTCTCAGGCATAGGAAGCGGGCAGATGTTTTTTCTTCATTTAGCTGTTCTGACAACTTCTAGATGGGAAAGAGATGCATATAAACTTACTTCTCAGAGGCCAGCTTTGGCTGCTTCACAAGGAAGATGCAACAGTGCAGCTTGGGGCCTTGTTGGGGTCATTCTGCCATGACCTAAGAGCCCTCATGCCAGGTGGACGGATGTAATAGTTTTGTTTGGCTGTAAACCATCATCTGCAGCCATTAATTTGTCATTATTTTAAACAAAATCCTTTTTTCACCTGTGACTTATATGAGTCCCAGCTATTTGCAAATCTACTTGATGAACCTAGAGGAGATCAGGCCTCAGCTTAAGCTGCAAGACATGGGACACCATGTCTACTAAGATAAAATACTGTGTATGAATTCCAAAGCCTTCTCATTTAAGCAACAAATGCTCTTTTCCATGGAAAGCACCCATGTGATATTTTTCATAGAATAAGTCCCCAATTACAGCATTTTCTGCACAGAAAACATCTTTTTCTGTTCTGTTCTGTTTCTGCATACCAATATTATTTTCTGTGGAGAAAATATGGTTTTCTGTACAGAAAAATGCAGTTTTCTATGCAAAATAACAACATGCACATTTGTGCAAATTGCATCGCAAACTGTGAAGATTCTTGTCAGACCTGGACTCTTCTCATAAGGGTTAGTTTCTCAGCACTTGAAAACCATATTGTTGACCATTTTTCCAATATTTTCCAATATTCTTTCTATCTGTAACTGAAAGTGAAGTGCCTCTTTAAAAGAATGTAAGCCCCTACATATATAAAACATACACATCAGGAACTCCTCTAGCTTTCTAGACATGTAAGCCTCTATCTACATTTCAGAGAAGTTCTCCCCAGTGAAACGCAGGGCTCTTCTACTTACCGTAGTTGTAAGACGGCCAAGTGTGATCATCCACCCTTTCAGTCATCTACCATCATCAATAATAATTCAGAATCTTCACTCAAGTGTTGTGCATCATAGGCTGTTTCCTCACTGGACTGTTATAGTGCTATGACTCCACTTGCAACATCCTATGGAATCCTGGGGTTTGCAGTTTTGGGAGAGACCAGCTAGCCGCTCCCGAAACTGCAAACCCCAGGATTCCATAGGATGTTGCAAGTGGAATCATAGCATTATAACAGTCCAGTGTGGAAATGGCCACAGTCCTCACATGAATTTTTCTGATGAAGAAGCAAAACAGCCAGCATGGTTGCTGAGGGCTGAAATGATGTGTAATCGAAAGAAAAGAGTAACATCCTCAGATACCCCTAAGAGAAGGACAGCATAGTACAGTGATTTGAGTGTTGGGCACAGGAAATCCAGAGTTCAGATCCCTGCTTGGCCATGGAAACCTACCGTGTGATCTTTGACAAGTCACACTCTCACCCTCAAAGGAAGGTACTGACAACCCACCTCTGAAAAAAATTCTGCCAAGAAGACCTCATATTAGGTTCACCTTAGGGTTGGCATTAGTCAGAAATGACTCAAAGGCACACAACAACAAGGAATACCTCAAAGGCAAAGTCAGCCACCAAACACAGTGCAAAAGAAATGATAAAAGATCCCTGAGAATGGAGCGGGATAAAAAACGAATCCACCTTTGTACAGGTAGAAAACTTTCTGAATCTTTAGCACAATGCTACTGCTTCCTAAGGAAGCTGAGGTGACAGTGACAGTGGTCCTCCACTATTTTTTCCCCCAATACAGTACCTAAAGGGTTTCATTGGCCATTTCCACCCTACATTGTTATAGTGCTATTATTCCACTTTCAACATCCCATGGAATTCTAAAGTTTGTAGTTTCCAGAGGCCAAAGAGCTCTCTGGCTGAAATTTCTAAAGGCCCCTCGCTAAACTGCAAACCCCAAGATTCCACAGGATGTTGAAAGTGGAATAATAGCACTATAACAGTGTGGTGCAGAAATGGCTATTGGCTCTTTAAAACGATGTTGACAAAATTGGGACATTGTTCATGATTACATTCCCTGTAATTTATGCCTTTCAGAGAAAGATGCCAGCCGTCAATGATGCCAGCTATCCTAATGAAACGGAGATCAATTTGACAGCAGAATGATTGTGGGATGGCAAGTGCCAACAGTCTGCAGGTGGTTTAGGCAGCTATAATAATTGATTTATAGGGCTTTTTAAAATCCTTATTTTAATTCACCTTGTGGGGATGCTCCATTATTTAACATAGCACAGTGCGTCCACTCAGTGCCAAGCTGTTTGCGTGTCAGCAAACAGTGGAATTATATGCATTTGGAAATGTGTCCTCCTCTTATCCCCTTTTTCTCCATAACCATCTAATTGTACACAGTAAAGACAGATGAAAAAAGTAAGCCACTGGGGCTATAACTGAGTTTTCAGATATTCTCATAATTTATGCAGTGAACTTTCCGTACCAGGACTACACTAGGACATTGAAGCATCAATCTGCTTGTAGCTCTGTGTTAACTCCAGTGTAATAGGGCAATCCATTGCTCCTTAGTTTCCTGTCTAGATAGAACTCGATAGCCCAACAGGGGCCAGTGAAACATTCAGAGGCACAGTAATGTCGTTGAATGTAACATGCACAAAATTTACCTGGCATGAATAATGGAGGTTAAGCAGATTAAAATTAAAACAGGAACATTTTGCATACCCTCTCCATAGAAAGCTAATTTTGTTTTATATTCCAGCTTGCATTATGAATAGAAATACACAGGTGTCAAATCAGTGCCTGCTCCTCATGCAAACTCACTTTCCCAGAGATAATGCAGTCAGACAGAAGAAGCAAGTATTATTTGAGTTTTGCACGTTTTGCTTGATCAAAAGGACTACAGAATTCAGTAATGAATGTTAGTGTAACATTCAGGATAATTTTACAGGAGTATCTTTTTCGTCACCTGCAGCAGTCATTCCGCAGGGAAAACAGACTGGGAATCATTCGGGGGAGATTTATCTTTGCCCAACAGAGAAGGGTGCCACATTGGGAAATGGGTACATTGTATAAAGACTGCAGTAAAAATAAGATATATGGGACTATTACTTATACTGAATGTTCTAAAGAATTGTCATGGTTCCCTGATCACATGATGTCATTCCACCTCCTCCACTTCTTTGGGCAGGAGGAAGACATGTGGTGCAGAAGCTCAAGCATCCCAGAGCAGAGGTGGACTTCCAACTGAGGTGCAAGAGCATGCTTCCATAAGGCCTCTTTCCTTTTGTGTAGCCTCCTCATTCTAAATGATCTCGCAGTGTGAGGTCAGCTAGTCACATGCTCCTAATGGCTGCTTGAGTGCATCTTTTTTCACCCATTTCACACTCTTGAGATACCTTGGTGGTTGTAATCTGACTAATTGGCTCTCTTGAATTTGCTTGGTGGGACAAGCACTCTGCAAAACTATGTTCCATGGAAGAATAGCCCAAGGCAGCAGGGAGGACTGAATATTTCATAGAATTATAGAATCAGAGAATCAGAGAGTTGGAAGAGACCACAGGGGCCATTGAGTCCAACCCCCTGCTATGCAGGAACACCCATCATAGCATTCCCAAGAGATGACCATTCAGCCTCTGAATAAAAACCTCCAAAGAAGTTGCATTTCATTCCATTCCATTCCATTCCACTGTTGTATTGGCCAAGAACCTGCACTGGGAGATATGGCCATGATGATGGAGCTTTGTGTCCCAATGAGACCCTACCCCAAAGCCAACCTTAGAAACTGAGCAACCTTGCCAACATAGGGACTTTGGGGGTGCTTGTGAGTGGGGCAATGAGTGAAGAAGCATCCAGCACTCTCATGGCAGCATGTTGCTTTTTAGCAGGCAGCTATGACAGGATAGGTTCTGGGGGCCTATTTCAGTCATTGAAATGTTGCAACCATTATAAACATGAATTCCAAAATTTATGATGTTGCAAGTTTTGACTTACAATATTGTAAGAACTGAACAGGATGCCAACTCTTATTTATAAATTGCAATGTAAACTGAAAGTGCATGAGCCCAAATCTACTTTAATTAATTAAATTTGGAGGCAAGGCCACGTCAGCTCCCCTTGCACCATCTCTTTCATTATGTATACTGAAGCCAAAAAGCTCTCTGGCTGAGAATTCTAAATGCCCCTCCCTAAACTGCAAACCCCAGGATTCCAGAGGGTGTTGAAAGTGAAATAATAGCACTATAAAGTGCAGTGAGGAAAGGCCCTATGTTCAGTGGAGTACCTTCCCTTGTAAATATATTTAAGATTGCAAAAGGATGAAGGTGAAGTCAATGATGAAAAGAGCAAACCCGTTGCAATCAATGGGACATACGGCTGTTGTGACTAATTTATCTCATTGATGTCAATGAATTGATTCTAAGCACAACTTAAATCCGCATCCATCCTTGTGTCTCTTCTAGTGCTGGCAAATGTGCAGCCTTCTAGAAGTTAACAGCCTGCAACTCCCAAGAGCCCTAGACAGCATAGACAAAACTCAGATGTGGATGCCAGTCCAGCCACATCTGCTGGACCATCTGCAACCTACCATTGATTTATACAATGTAATTTCCACCTTCTGTTTCCCCTTTAAAATAAGTCTGACTACTGTGTACCCACTAGAAATAAAAAAAAGAAAAACAACAATAAATCCTACATCTTTATTTAACTATTTAAAAGCAAAACTGAAATGGGGCCTCCTAAAACATCTGAAACCATAAATGTCCTTTTTGAAACTATAAAATGCAAACAACTTCAACCCTGAATTCAAGCTCTGAGTTACAACCTGCCACTGACTCACCATCAGAGTAACCTTAAATCCCAATGTTTTATGGGGTTTGTGGTAGGAGTTGGGCTCCAAAACCCCAAGATGCCAGCCTGAGGAATCTCTTTTCATCCTAATGCTGTTTATGACTGCTCACTACCTTTCCAGTGCACATGACCACCACTTTAATGCAGGAGTACCTTCTCTCAATTTTCCCAATGTTCTGCCAGACCTAAGTACAGGGTAAATGAAAAATTCTCAACAACCTCCCCTCAATCCCTCTAGATCAGTCAGGGGTCCTTAGCACAGAATTACTGCCAAGACCTACCTGAAACAACCAACTTGGCATAAATCTCAAGGGTGAGAAAGCAGGCCAAGCCACAAATGAAGATGCCAAAGGGTGAAGTGGGCCTAGATGCCTTCATAAGACTCATTACCAATATGGCTGACCTTCATAGGCCGCATCACTGACATGATGACACTGCACCTTCCCCATCTTATGGAGAAAACAAAGGTGGAATTTTCCTCACAGCTCTTCTATGGTATGGTGCAGGACCAGAGTGTGGAAAATATGACATTTCCTACTTATTCCTAACCATGAAAGGACTCTTCAATAAAATATTTTACTTCTCTTCCAGAATATGCTCTAGCTTAGGCCATTTCTGCGCTACACTGTTATAGCACTCTTATTATACTTTCAACATCCTGTGGAATTCTAGGGTTCGTAGTTTACTGAGGCCAAAGAGCTCTCCATTTCTGCACTACACTGTTATAGTGCTATTATTCCACTTTCAACATCCTATGGAATCCTGGGATTTGCAGTTTAGGGAGGGGCATTTAGAATTCTCAGCCAGAGACCTCTTTGCCTTCAGCAAACTACAAACCCCTGAATTCCACAGGATGTTGAAAGTGGAATAATAGCACTATAACAATGTAGGGCAGAAAAGTCCCTAGTTGAGAATTCTAAAGTTCATTCCCTAAACTGCAAACCCCAGGAGTCCATAGGATGCTGAAAGTGGAATAATAGCACTATAACAATGTAGGGCAGAAATGGCCTTAGACACTGGGAAACTTTAGGAGATGGGGTCTCAAAATGTGATAATGATTTTATATTATTATTTATATTCTATATGCATTTTTAGAATGTGTTTATATTTATACAATACATTTATATTTTGTTGCTGACATTCTGCATCAGCTACTGACATTACCTGCCAAGCCCACCTTAACAGAAATGATGCCCTATGATTTTGCAAGCAAATATACTTCTTGCTTCTTGCAACAGGCTACAAAGGGCCTTGAAAAGCAAGAATAAAATACCACAGTCAATCAGTTAGGGATAACTATCATAAATGGAGAGGGCTGCATGAGGTAAATGTATTTGCAAGAACAAACAAGCAATCAAAAACAGTCCTTCCCATTGATGAAGTAATAGACAGTACATGCATCAAAGGATCATAGTGAAAGTAAAAGGAAGGCAGGGCAACATTCTGAAGAGCTGTGTGTTATGTGAACTCCTGCCATCCTATTTCTGTAACACAGAAAGAGCAACTCAGGAGAGAGATGGAGTTCAAAGGAGGAAAACTAATGAGCAAGACAATCAGAGTGTGAGTAGAACTAGGTATGCAAGCACAGAAAAATGATTCTTTCTCGGGGATTAACTAACTGTTTGGCTGTAGAGACAAGCCTGGGTAGCAGCAAAAGGAACAGTTGGAGATATCGATCTGGAAGGGAGAAGGGGTGGATGAGGGAAATTTAACTCTTCCCCTGCCTTTCATTTCCACTTAAGTCTTAATTCACTTTCCCCTTTGAATCGAGTTTACAGCAAAACAAGTGTCTCCACATGGGCTTATGAATGGATTATGCTACACAACTTTTGGCAACAGATGGCAATCAAAAGCACAACTAAATCAGCAGCTAAAGGAATATTGCCTCCAATGTCATCGGATACAGACAGATACATACCAACTGAGAAGGTACATCTGCTTGAATGACGTACCTTCCAACTGTCCTGACTTGGCAAGAACTGTTCCAGTTAATCCTATGTCTTCCCACGTTTCAAGCTGCTTTTGAAATGTCCCTATCTCTCCTCCATTGTTGCACTTTCTCCATTGAACCTGGATTACTTCAGTTGCTGCAACCTGAATTCAAAAGTGGAATAAGAGCACTATAACGGTGTAGGGCAGAAATGACCTTAGACATTGGGCAACTTTTGGAGATGAAGTCTCAAAATGTGATAATGATTTTTTTTTATTATTATTATTTATATTCTATATAGTTTGCACTCAACTTAGCTTGAGGGAGAGGAAGATTGGACCACCACAAAAAAGCCTCCTTTGTTGAGGACAGTCTACTGGAGTAGGGCTTTGTCCGAAAGCTTAACCTCTTGCCAAGGAGAGAATGTGCAGGGTGAGTGAAAATATTCTCAGAGATGCTCAGGACAACAAAAAGGTGTGTGTGTGTACATATCTTCATGTCTCCTGTCATCTTATAATGACTCCATGAATTTCATAGGGTTTTCTTAGGCAAAAAATGCTCAGAGATGGTTTTGCCATTTCCCTGTTCTGAAATATAGCTTATAGTACCTGTACCATCTCAAATTAATACTGCAATTGGTTTTGTGATTTAAAATTGTAAGACAGATATGTAGATATAATTTCCTTTATCATTGTAGACATAAGACACATTGAATACTTGTCTGAAAGGCACAATAAATGTTTCAAAATATATAAATAATGTACCTAAGTCCCAAGGTGTTTTGTCCAGTAAACTTATTTCATTTTTTTAAAAAAGTCATTTTTTTCAGTATAGGTATTCAAACGGGGAAATATGATGCGCTTTTACAATCAGCCGAATAAGGTGGAGCACGGTCCCCATAGATCTGCCAGCCAATACATCACATTCAAATTGCTGCTTGCTTCTTAATGGAGGAGCTGGCTGTGCCTTTGATTATTTGATCCTTGGAGAAAATTAAAGGAATGATGAGAAGTTGAAACCTTGAGAGTGATCCCTGCAGAAATTTTAATCACTAAAAATATAAATAAATCAAGAGCAAAAAGATGAGGAAGGAAAAGGAGAAGGAGAGTGAGGCTGCCGAGAACAAAAAATAGAATGTAGAAATGCCTCCGTACCTGGGGTAAGGGTAGGAGATAGATATGGATTGAACTGGGAGCTGCTGTGCTATCAAGTACAGTACAAATGCAGGTATGCAATATAATTGACCAGCAACGTAACCTCCAAATAGTATCTTTCAATTCCACTCATTCTAGTCAAAGCTTCCTTGAGGTGCTTCTCCATGTAGTCTGCCACATAGACCCTTTCTGCAGCTTACCTTTCTTCGGCGCTGGGGTGCGAGGATCACATGAACAGCCTCCAGCAAGAAGCTCTTATATCCCCTCTTATATCCCCAAGCGGGCATCATGAGAGCCCCGCCTCTTCCTTCTGCAGCGCAGCCTGGGAGGTTCAAGTGCGTGTGGGGCCCTGGAGCAATGCGTGATCATGCACCATTTTCAGCTGAAAGTCAAAAATGTAAAAGTGCATGAGCGGCGCCTGCCCTACCCTGGAGTGTTGCGCAATTGTAAGTGCATTTTGCAGATCGCTCCTCACAATCACGTGATGCTCCAGGCACTCTTTCACGTGGCAAATGCCTTGCAAAAAGGGACAAAGGTTCTAGAGGTGTCATGATCCTCATCTTACTCCTATGCCTCTAAATGGAATGCCGTCACTATCACCATCATCATCCTACCCTTTTCCGAAATTGGGAAACAACTTGCAAAAGTTAAAACTAACATAGCTTTATTTAAAAAATCACAGCATGAAAAAGTTGAAATGTGATGAAATGATCAAAGAATTAAATCTGTTCAGAGCCCTGAAAAAGAAAGAAACAAATTTCAACACCTTCTGAAACAAAAAAAAGGTCTTCACCTGCTTGCAGAAGGATTTCAAGAAAGTTCCAGAGCCTAGGAAGAGTGACTGAGAAGGCCATCCTCATCTTTCTTGCTTGCTTTTCTTTCTTTCTTTCGAACATTTATAACTCAGCATTCAGCCAAAAAAAAAAAGCTCCCACAAATTGTTAGTTTAACTGTTCCTTGCTCTCAGACTTACAATCAAAAAAAGACAGAAAACATAAGGAAAATGAGGGTGGAATTGATGGAAATGATTATGCCCAGCAGATGCTGGTTGTTCTCCTCTCCCTCAGACACCACAGCAGTGGCAGTTGATGTGAAGGAAATTCTTTCATCAGGCTTTGGAATCAAGGCACAACAGTGCTATGTCCAGCTGTTGTTCATTCATACAGAAGTCAGAGCAATGGCAGTTGGTATATCAGCTGCTGGAATCAAAGAACAATGGGGTTGTACCTGGATGTGTTCTCTCTCTCAGAAGCCAGAGCAATGACAGTTGGAATGGCGAGTATGATGTTGGTATGATGTTCCACCAGATATATCTGTAAGAGTACTGAGACACAGAGAAGATCTCAAAACACAGACAGTTCATATGGGAGAGTATGCTCCTTTAGATTACCTGAATCTGAGCCATTTATGACTTTATAGATCATAACCAGCACTTTGAATTGGACCTGGAAATGTACGAGCAGCCAGTGGAGCTTTTGCAACAAGAGAATTGTATGTTTCCAGTTACTAGCCCTCATTAACAAGCCAGCTGCAATTCTTTGGATCAGATGAAGTCTCCAAGCATTCTTCAAAAGCAGTTCCAGGTACACATATGACATGCCTAAAGAATACTTCATATCTCAGCACTTTTTGAGTTAGGACTCTTTAGATAACATTTTCCCAACATAACTGTAGAATTACTTCCTGGTTTTTAAAAAGGTCTTTTCTGGGTCTAAAATATCCCAGGGACAAAATTAAGGTAAAATTGTGTTTGTGTGTGTGTGTGTGCATTTGTAGCAGTTTAAAAGCTAAGAATAAGGTGGGGAGCAGCATAGGAATGCAACCATCCAAGATCCCATGGGGTGCAATGTGGCTTCCAACCCTTGACAGTTGCCCACCTCAACGGAACTATCCTTATTTATTTATCCAATGTATTTCTGCTTCGCTTTCCAGCCCACAAGGGCTCCCAAGGCAATGAACAAATAAAAACCAATTTAAAAATATTAAGGTAAAAACATTGTTAAAACACCTTAACACTCCTAAAATTTCTATGAATGGTCACCAGTTTAGCTACCAGCTTCTGAGGCTTCATACGACTGACTTTTGAGTATTGTTGTCAGCAGAGATATAGGAACTAAAATAAATGCAACCATGCTTGCCTTTTGAAGTGATGTGTGGAACTTCCTCACAGAAAGCCATGATAATTAAACTAGGTTAAGTCAATATACATAGAAAGGGTGAAGAAGCAGGGTCAAGAACTAACCTGAAAAGCTGGCCTTGAGTTGGTATGGCTACATTATATACTTATAGTGGTTTGATACCACTTTAACTGGCAAGGTTCTTTTTTTCTATAGAATCTTGGGATCTGTAATTTGGTGAAGTATATGAGATTCTCCAGGAATGAGCTGTAGTGCTATAGTTTGGAGGAATACCCTAAAGCTCTGGAATTCCATAGAATGGAGTCATGGCAGGTAAGGTGGCACCAAACTGTTTTAATTGAGTACTGCGATATAGACGCTACACAGTTATATTTTATGCTTTATTTCAGTCAGTTCTGATAGGCATGTGTGCTCTATCTGTATCTGTTTGTGTATGTGTACAATGTCTCAGGATATGATGTCTCAGGATACAGTTAAAACCCTCCCCAACCATCTCCAACATTTCCCCTTGGTAAACAGAAATCAGTTACAAAGTACGCATATTGACTTGTTTGTTCGCCTATCTTCTCTTCCCAACCCATTAAACTGCCAAAATGTTAAATGTCATGTGTGCAAGGGGACAGGCAGAAGAAAAATCATCTAGCGCAGCTTATCCTCTCCCGAAGAAGATAATTATAGGTCACTTCAATTAGAGGTGATTAAGTTGCAGATGACAAATTTGACTTTTCCATCCAATTCTATCAACTTCACCAGCCAGTGGAATTGCAACAGCATTTCCGTTTGTCATTGTGTTTACATCTTGCTGTGATTTTATGAACATGTGAACTCTGAACCTGTTGGTGATAAGGTGAAATGAAAAGGTTGTTTTCTTCTAGTAGGAACACGGCAAGGAATAACAAGGAACAATCAAGGTGACAGAACAGGAAAATTCTCTGTACTGGATGCTTTTGCAGATGGAAAGCTAACTGCTTTTTACTTATACCTTTCATAAAATGAACAGGAATAATCTCTACCCAGACATCTTTAACAGCCAGCACTGATATGCTACCTAAGGATGGAAAAGAATTTTGCATTAATCACATGCTGTTATAAATTTGTGGTCTGTGAATCTAGCAATGAGTCTAAGGACATATTCCCCACCACCAAGTCTGTAAGAAATGATGAGACGCAAGGTCTTTTTTTCCAAATGTGTATCAATTAATGTATACAGCTAGTATGTGTTATTGAAAAATATACACAAACATGATATAGCTAAAGCAGAAAATCCATAGGAAGGTCTATTAATAAGAACTGTGTGTAGCTAAATGCATATGAATTCCCATGTGTGAGAAAAAGCTCAGATCTTGCAAAGACAGAAGAAGTAGCACAAGAAGAAAATGCAGGTGAGAGTCAGAAAAACAATGACAGTGAAAATCAGATTTTTTTTTCTAAATCTCTAATTATATCCAGCCCAACCCAATCATTTGCTGATTCTGATATGAGACTTATGGGGATGCTTGAGGCAGTTTGTGGGCATTCTGAAGCAGAGTAGCTGATCTGAGCCTCTTCGATAATGTGTGCATCTGAATGTAGATTTGCTTTGGATTTTTCACTTCTCTGAATTGTCAAAAAAGTCTTACTATTGGGTTTTGGAAGTAAAGACTTCGGGAGTAGTTTACTGCTGCCTTCCACACAGTACTAATCTTTTAGTGTTCACTGTGGTGTCACTGCTGTTGTCTGTAAGAGATTGGCCGCCAGTGTCATGCCCACTACTAAAGCTGCCCAGTAGCCGTTTGGCATATTTAGTGCTCTATCACACCACACTATTATAGTGCTCTTATTCCACTTTAACTGCCATGACAACATCCTATGGAATTCTGGGATTTGCAGTTTAAGGAGGCAAATTTAGAATTCTCAACCAGAGAGCTCTTAGGCCTCACTAAACTACAATTCCACAGGATGTTTCCATTGCAGTTATAGTGGGATAATAGCAGTATAACAGTGGCCCTTTTTGCACGTTACCCATTTGCGCGACTGGGGGGGGGCGTCTCATGCAAAAAGCCTCAGCAGGAATGCTGCCACTTCCCTCCTCCTTCATCCCGCAGCTCGCTTCCTGGTCACGCAACCGTTGCACTAACGCCCCGCCCCTTCCTTCCACAGTGCAGCCTGGGAGCTGTAGGCTGCGCTGGGGGAGGAAGTGTGACCGGCCCGGCTCGTTCAATGCACCGCATGGCAGGTAAGTGCGCAAGGGCCCCGGGAGCATTGCGCGACCGCATAGTATTTTTGGCTCCCAGCCGAAAATAATAAAATGTGTGTGCGTCCCGCTTTAGGCTTGTGAGCATTGCGTGAATGGGAGTGCGTCATACGGACCGACACTCCCATTCATGCAACACTCAAGGGGCCCTCTCGCAACAGAAACTGCATGCCAGTGTAGTGTGATAGGGCCCTTATCCTGGATCCCCAGCAAAAGCCTGTTTGAACTGGGAGACCCTACCAGTAGCAATGCCATGGCATAGCCTCTTAGCTCTAAGGAACATGCATTCCCTCCAGCACAGAAAGGTAGTGCCATGGTGTCAGAATCATCAAGGTCATAGTACTTCTGATCACTATGTATCATTGTGAAAGCTGGACAGTGAAGAAAGCTGACAGGAAGAAAACCAAATCCTTTGAAACATGGTGCTGGAGAAAAGTTCTATGGAAACTATGGACAGCTGAGAATAAAAATGAATGTGTCTAAGCCTGAACTTTCACTAGAAGTGAGGAGGACTAACCTGTGGACGGGTCATAAAATGATATGACTCATTGGAAAAGATGATAGTGCTTGGCAAAGTGGGAAGCAGTAGGGAAAGAGGGACAGATTAAATCAATGAAGCCATGGCCTTGAGTTTGAGAGACCTGGTAGGCCAGACAACAACCAGGGTTCCTGGAGGTTTCTCATTGATAAAGGCGAATTTGACTTGATAGGAAATAACATCAACAAGCCAAAAAGCTGAACATTTGAGAAATGTATGTGTGTATGGTTGCGGGGGGGGGGGACGACTGTGTTGTGTATGTATTTAAAAATCTTTACTTCGAGGCAAAATGTTAAGAAATGTATGTGTTGTAGGAAAATAGATTCAAAAGTATCTGTATGAATGTATAATTTACCAGAAAGTTTATGCATAAACAAGATTAAGGACTGACACATGCAAAATTGGTACAAACCAGAAATCTGTCCATCCCCAGATGTTTACCCAATCAATTATGTGGAGGACTGAAAGGAAAACAGTGACCTCTGCCTCCAAACACATGGCACTCATGCACAGCCCAGATATCTACAGCCAGGCAGAACATTTGGCATTAGTATGTCGAATCCAATGTCCAGAGAATTGAAGTCTATTAATAACACCCCAAAAATGTGATTTAAATTCACCATGGCCTACATGCACTGGACTTTATGTACATACTAGGGATGGGTAAGTTTTTGTTTTTGTTTTGTTTTTGTCTGCCTTTATTTTTGAAAAAGTATTTTCCACAAATGACAAACTTCTTCATAGGTCTGGTGAAGAGTACTTCAGATTTTTTTAAAAAAATCAACTCTAGGAGAAACCAAAATAGATGGATTCATCCATCCTTAGTATTCAAACTCTGTTGAAATGTTAGGCCCATGTGGGGACATTTGGAGTGCTTGGTGGTTCAGGAAGAACCACTATTGCTACCTCACTATCAGAGTTAAACAAAGAAGGAGAGACAGACTGAGAGAGATTAAAAGATTATCTGGCCCAATGGTAGGATACCCATAGAGAATCATGCATCTGTTTCCAGTCTCCTGCCAATTTCCCTTGCATCTTTTTCTGTTTTTCATATTCAAGCATCTCCACAAATGCATTTTTTGTGAAAATCTGTTTACCCAATTTATCTTTTCCCTCCTTTTTCTTGCTTTACCATTCCTCCTTTCTTGTCCTTAATCTTACACAGTAAGCTTCTGGGCAGGACTTTATATTTTTGCTTTGTTTTATTATACTGTAAAAAAAATGTTTTGCTTGCTTTTCTATGCATATTAATAAACAGGAAGGTAGACTAGGAAGGAATAGCACTTCCTCACTCTGAGCCAAACTTACCTGTGTGACTTTGCGTGAGCACATCAAATTAAACTGTGGTCAAGGGTGGGTCATACCCTTTCCTGAAGTTTTACCCTGGAAAACCAATTATATAGGTCTTCAGTATATGAAATAGTCCCTCACTACATCTGTGGCATTTCACAGCCATTTGTATATCAGTTCCTCTAGTAACAAATTCAGGTAATTTGTGTTAATAGGATTAGGATCAAAATAGGGACACTAAGAAACAAAGGATAAAATCTTACATCAGGAAATGTACATATCACATGTAGCCACATCTCCATAGCTAAATCTCCTGATACTATCTGTCCAAACCACATTGCAGCCACTCCCTCAACACAGCCACTTCTAGGTGGTAGGAGAGAGAAGGAGGATCAGTGGTGATGCATCAAGCTTTTTTCTTTAGCTGGACATACAGCAACAGACATACACAGGGGGTCCCCAGGTGTTCCCAGGAGGTCCTTATATGTGATGTATTTGCAGCATGTCCAGCTAGAGGAAAATAGCTGGATGCATCACCACTGATTCCCTCACTCTCTCAAAATCTGGAAATGGCCATATTGAGGAGGGTTACATGGCCTACAGAATGAATTTGGAGGGGGCTTTTGGTCATTGCAAGTTCCTAAGAGAATTGCAACCTATACTATGACTAAAAAAGTCAATAGTGATGTCATAAAGTAGTCTTTTGATATGGTAACTCACTAAAATGGTGCGAGCCATAAAGTGAGGTACTTACAGTCTAAGGTTAATGAAAGATTTGCAAAATACAATAATTAACTTTTTAAAATGATTGGGGGGAAATATCCCTTGAAAACAGCCCGGGGAAGAGTCTGGGTGAGACCCTACCTTGTCAGGATAGAGTATAACTTTATGTTCATGTGGTAGTTGTAGAATGTTGCCTCATTAGTGAATTGCAATGCTGCTAAACCAAATACACATACGTATCTGCAGTGGAATACACAATGCACATTTGCATATGCTATGTGCAATGTGCCTCCATGTATAACCATGCATAATGTGCAACTGCATCAATGCAGAGTGGATGCTCTGGTCCTTCCATGGTTGGGGAAATAACAGGGTTCATGAAGAACTGATGGAAAGCTTCTCCCCACTATCCCCTCCCAAGTATCTCTTCCCTCAGGAGGCTACCTCATTCTCCCTAAGAACAGGGATATTCATGATTAAAAATGTATCTTTTACAAGTGAATCGGTGAATTGTGGCCGTCCCTAATGTTCTTCAGGCCACCATTCCCCAGGGCCTGAAAGCATATTTCAGCTTTCAATGGATGTAATGCCTTCCGTTCGTGGCTAACAAATTGTTTGTGTCAGGGAAACATTAGTTATCAGGGAAACAATGACTTTGTTTAACCTTCACACAATTTCCCCTGGACAGGGCACATGAAAAGAGACTGTAGGTGCATAGAAACATACCTTCAAATAGCAGCATTTGCTGATATCTTGTTTTCCCCCAATTTTGTTCTTGCATAGATACATACGATACGTACAAAAGATGCAGTGCCCCCACCCATCCCACATTTCTTTAGGTTCTATTTGAGTTTATTAACATTGCAAGTTTATCTCTTCTTTTGGCACAAGGTTTTTATTTTCTTGTTTTTCCCTGGAGAACCACTCCTAGAAAGAAGGAAGAGATTTGTGATTGTGACAAGGACTAATCAGTGAAAGCTCTGCATAACCCTGCTCTGAAAAGGAAAGGCAGCTTCCACTGAACACCAGCTTTCAACCCTGTTTCTAAAGCACAACAAGGCTTCTTTCATTAATGGTCCAATTATGCACACCTCTATGTACCTTTGATTAAGAAACGCAGGGCTTTTGATTAGGAGACAGATAGAGAGGGCTGTGGTTTTGTACGCTAAGTTATTTTACAACATAGAGGTATTTCACAATTTTATACCCTGGTAGTGCAGTGGTTAAATGCTGGTACTGCATCCACAAGGTTATGAGTTTGATCCTGCCGGGCTCCAGGTTGACTCAGCCTTCCACAGGTTGGTAAAATTAGTATCCAGCTTGTTGGGGGCAATTAGCTAAAAAACACATTGTAAACTGCTTAGAGAGCACTTAGCTAATAAGCAGTATAGAAATACACATGGTATTGCTACACCAGGTTTCACTTCTAAAATATGTGCAGGTTTTGTTTGTACAATATGTGTGCAGTATGTGGATGTATAGAATGTCTTGCATCCAGCAGGGAATTCTTGCAAGAATTTCCTCAAAGAAAAGGAATCACTACCCCTTCCTCCATACTTCAGCTTCCCTTTTCACCTATAAAATGTCTCCTAGGGGTTAGAAATTATCAAGAAAATCTTGGAACGTAAGGATACTGCTACAGTGGGAAGAAAAAACATGGGGGAATTTAGGTGGAATTGGTTTAGTGAGTGAACTGTGTGTGAGAAAAGAAAGTTCCCTTGCATGAGGATCTTTAATGTGACTCTAATATTCAATATGATTTACTGCTTCTGCTTGCATATAATCCATAAAAGTAACATCCTTACTGCCTAAAATGTGAGTGGATGACTTTTCCTCATTCCTACCCAACAGTACATTCCTTCCCCCAGTCATTAAATATCCATCAGGGTAACATCACCGTGGGGAAAACTGAGAGTTACATGAACCTTAGATGTGAATCCAGACTTTGGCCATTTCTGCACTACTCCTGTATAGTTCTGTTATTCTACTTTCAACCTCCTGTGGAATTCTGGGATTTGTAGTTTACAGAGGCCAGAGAGCTCTCTGGCTACGCATTCTAAAAGCCCCTTCCTAAACTGCAAACTCCAGGATTCCACAGGATGTTGAAAGTGAAATAATAGCACTATAACACTGTATTGTGGAAATGGCCCTTGGATTCTTATTCCTATGCCACAGTGACAATAAGGATGATTACAAAGTTTTGGCAACTGAGGATCAAATCTGTATATTTATCTGGTCACTTTATCAGTTGGCTCAGGAGGAAGATAAAAATGAAATACCCAGGGAGGAAGAAAAATTATATTGTACTTCCCTCTATCTCTACGTGACATATTGAATTGTGAAAATCTTTTTGAGTGGGGGCAGAGAGAAAGAGAGAGAAAGAGAGAGAGAGAGAAATCCTATCTTTTCCAAAGAGAAGAAAGAAAAATGGGAAACATCACCGAGTGAGAATTACAGAGGTGTACCATAATTGCTTGGCACCACTATACACTCCAAAGGCAGTTTTGAGCTTTAAAGCCTATATATTGTCCAATTTATCATCTCCTTTGCGGCATTTTTACTTTTAGCAAGGGACATACATCATAGCACTCAGCAAATTTTAGAAATGGATACTCAACATGGACAGATGGTGCTTAAGATGTGTGATGACGGGCTGACTTTGTTCCGAACAAGGCAATGTCATGAAGAAAGGAAGCTTCTTGGGTTATAGTCTTATTATCCAGGATTGGCCAGTATTGTGAAATTAGAGTCAATAAGCTGCCACTGAGAGAGGTATCTATCTAAAGCAGTAGGCCTACTTTAGAAGATTATAGTGTTCATTCATGGTAAGAAACATGGCTGAACTTAGGACTAGTCACCCCAAAATGTTGTAGCATTTAGAGGAAGTATCCCATGTTGAATGTGAGCATACCTTGATGTGTTAGAGCTTTCAATAACATACTCTAATGTCTCAGACATTGGAGTGTTTTCTGTGAAAATTAAAGGTTTGTTGAGGTCCCCCACCAAAGTTACATATACTCCAAAGGTAACATTTCTTGTCATAGTGTGTCCCTGTTTGTTTACAGACACAAGGAATTATGAAAAAAGTGAAAAGACAAAGAAAACAAGGGCACTCCATAAAGAGATCTACTGACTTCTTATACAAATATCAGTAGAAGTCTTCAGGTCTTTCCAAATGTTGAACAAGATTGGTTGATTCAGACAAAAGTAGAGTTTGACCAAATCAAAGGAAGGCTGTCCAAAGCACATTGAATCAAAATGTGAACATTCCTAAAGATTCATTTGCAATTTAGATCCATAGGAACACAGATTCAGTGACTGAAGTCCTGTCTTGAGGTATCTATGTGTATCATGTAGCTATATCTCTAAATCTTCTGATGCTACACTTTCAAACCTATCTGTAAGGAGTGCAGTTCCCCGTCTCCGCCAACAATTTCTGTGTGGTCAGATTGCAGGGGAATCAGTGGAGAACACGTCCATCAATTTACCTTCAGCTAGATACACGATGATGGATTCCTACAAGGACCTCCAGAGATCCTCTGGATATCTCTGCAAGATTATGTCCTTGCAGCCCTCTCATCCATATTGGAAGAGCTGCACTGCTTACAAGGTGGATTTGAGGAGAATTTGGTTGTTGCATAGGCAGAACTGAACACTGATCTCTGCAATGATCAAAAATGTGAGAAGTGATAGCATTAAGTCTGACTTATACCATTGTAATTCACTAGCAGACCAACACCCTGAATGTTTCCAGAATGTCAGCCAGTATATCTCCAAAACCTGATACATTTCTCTCAAGTTCTCCTTGTAGAGAAGATACCAACATGTTGCTTCTTGTTGCCTTTAATGCTTCCAGTTCTTTCCCATAATACCTGTGCAGTGCTACCTCTCAAATATTATGCACATCACATCCTTCTCACATTATTTGCCTTTTCTTAAAACTTTGGGTAAAACTCCTTAGTTCCCATGTTCTACTATGAGATTCCAATTAAGCTTCTTGGAATGAGGACCACAGAATCTTAGAGCTATGAGAGACCTTAAGAGCCATGCAGTAATCTCCATTTCAACACCTGTAAGGAAGAAGAATCAACTGTTGAACAGCTCTCACTCTTCCTAATGTTTAGTTAGCTTCTCTTTTCTTGTTAATAAGAATCCATTTCCTAAGGTCCCAGCCTCTGTAGCAGCAGAAGACAAATGTGCTCCATCATTTAAGTGGCAGCCATCAGATATTTAAAGATAGACATCATATCACCTCTCACTCTTCTTTAGGCTAAACATAGAGAATTTACTCTGCCATTCCTCATACAACTTGGTTTACACAGTTTTACCACCTTGGTTGTTCATATCTGGACACATTCCAATTTGTCAATATCTTTCTTCAGTTGTGGTGACCAGAACTAGACAGATTATTCCAAGTGAGCTCTGAACAGAGCAGAATAAAGTATTATTTCCCTCAGTCTTGGCGTGAAACCTCTGTTGCTGCAGTCTAGAATTTTATTAGCCTTTTTTTCCCTGTTTCATCTCACTGTTGACTTTTGTTAAGCTTGTGGTTTACAATGACCCCTAGATACCTTTCACATACACAGTTGTCAAGCCAAGTGTCACCCACCTTATATTTATTCATCTGATTTTTTCCTGCCCAAATGTAGTGCCTTACATCAATCCATGTTGAAATTCATTTTGTGAGTTTTTGCCCAATAAATTAAGTACGTTAGGAATCTATGTTCTAAGTTCAGTGGTATTAGCTATCTCTTCCACATTGGTATCACCCAAAAATGTGATGAATATACAGTTTATCCCATCATCCAAATCATTTATAAAGACGTTGATCAAAACTGAGACCAGACCTGAACTCTGATGTAACTTACTTGTTGTTTCTCTCCAGGCTGATGAGAAACCATTGATGAGTGCTCTTTGGACATGGTCCATCAATCAGTTATAAATCTAATTTACATTTTACCAGCTTTCCTGCATTGGTTTTGCATGAAACCTTTTTTTAAAAAAAACCTTATGGAAATCAACATATACTAGATTAACAGCATTCTCCTTATCTACCCATTTGATAATTCTGTCTGACTTTGTCTAACGTGCTTTTGAGAAACCCATATTTGCTTTTAGTTATCACAGCATTCCTTTGAAAGTGCTCATGGATAGATTGTTTAATGATCTGTTCTACAATCATTGTCATTACAAATATTGATGGCAACCTGATGAGTCCTGTTCTTTTCAGCTTTTTGAAGATGTGGGCAATATTTGCCTGCCTTCAGATATTAATTCTTGTCTGCTCTGTAATGAATGCTGCTCATGAAATAATAACAAAAAGTCCAAACTGGACTTAGTCATGCTCCTCCCAAACATGACCCATCAAAACAAATAGGACTTGAGTAAGGAATAACTAACAGGTCACACTAATTTCAGAGATTCTGCTGAATCTGTTATCTTCCTTCTCTTCCTCCTCCTCCACACAACCAGAAGACTCATAACTTAAGAACCTCTTTCCCATACTATTCTGAAACATGAATGCATATTTCCAGATTTTGATAGCCCCATCCCAACGACCTCCACTTTCTATTTGGGTATGGTATTATGATAATTATTCCATGTACAAAGAAACAAGAAAAAAATCCAGATTTTTTTCCCTTAAGGGAGTTACAGTTTGTCCAGCCACAGAGGGAGACAATGAAAAGAAAGCAAAAGCAATATGAAGAGTAAATTAATTTTGTATGTATATTTTTGGAATGTAATAGCTTTCAAATGCAACCCAGTCTCTCATTTCTAAATCTCAGTATATACTCTGTCTAGTATCTGTGATATTTCCTAGCCCATATTTCCTAGCACATCAATTAACAAATGAGAAAAATTCAAAGTGACAATGATAAGATTGTATTAATAATTAAGTAACTACACTGTCACAGCCATTCATCTTCAGCTTTTGGTCAGAATGGGTGCAACTATTGATCAATCCCGTGCACATAAGCATATGCATACACATTTATGCACAATCTGTTCCAATATATTATTTCATTCCATTTGTTTCAAGCAGAATTAGTTGTCTAAGTGAGACTGAACAGTAAGTGACTGTTTTGTAAAGTTTTTGCACAGTGATGGAAGATTCCATTCACTGTTCATTGATAATTGTGAGTTAGGACTGTGTGTTGTGTCTTTGAAGGAGGGTAATTGAAACCAAGCTAGACAAGTTGTTTCTGTAGAAATCAGCAAGTAGTTTTGGCACACAATTACTACTGAAATTCAATAGGGACCCCACACACCCCGGACAGTGTAACTTATCTAGATTGCATGTAATAAACCTGTCATTTTTATAGTACTAAAAAAAATGACAAATAATTTCACAGGGATTATATGAGTGATCTTTGTAATATCCCTGAATGTTGTTCTTTCAA